>PVJO010006864.1:0-85762 GCA_004026905.1 Hystrix cristata
GAGATTCTTTAAGCCAGAAACCTCCAACTCTGATAATCTATTCTTAAAAAGCAGAGCAGAATGTGAAATCTGTGTGGCCCAGGAAACTAATTATAGTATAGTACAAACGTGGCAATAACCTAATGTGCCCAACAAATGAGGAAAAATAAGCAAATTCAGATAGGAATATTTAAAATGATGCTTTTCATGCCAGGCATGGTGGCACAAACCTGTAATCCCAGCACTCAGGAAGCTGAGGCAGGAGGATCACAAGTTTGAGGCTAGCCTGGACTACATAGTTCAAGGCCGGCCTGAACTACATAACAAGACTCTGTCTCAAAATAAAAGGAGGCTTTTCAACCATGTTAGTAACACGGGGAAATGCTTATATTAGGTTACAAAAAGATAATAAACTTTGGCAACAGAATATTAAAGTATCACATACATACGGAAAAAAGTAAAAAATAAAATTTCCACAGAGGTTAAACATCCTGGGATTAAAAGTGACCTAAAACTTTTCTTTATACTTTTCTCTAATTTCTAAATTTTACATACTGAGTATCACTTATGTAATAAAAATATAACAAAAGTATATATATTGAGCTACATGGCCAAAATATATGAGAAGTAAAACACCTCAGAAATACAAAGAGTAAAAGACAAAACAGTGTGAGAAATTAGCTCTCTGCTGTCCCGCAGGACAGATGGGTTAGAAGCCTTTGAAATGGGCAAAAATGGAGTTTCTCACCTCTGTACACTTCTCTAGATGAAGTCGTTCTGTGCATGGCAGCTATTTTTAGAACTCTGTAAGATGCAGAAGATGTTTAACAATATAGTAACGCTCAAGCACAGAGATGCCTGCAAACTCTGGCAGAATGCGGCTTTCTGTTCCTTGCCGATGGTGATCAGCTTGGTATTTAGTCCCAATTTCTGGATTCTCAGCTGCCCACGTGCACAGTAACATGTGTGCACCTTCTGCAAATTCTCCTGAGCCAGCTGTGACATCTCACTGGTTCGCACATTAATCAATGCGTTAAAGAAAGCCTCAGACATGTACATTTTAATATCGGTAGAAGAGATACTCTTTTATCTTTATATATTTTTAAAAACTGTCTTTCGGCTGCATGTGGTGATGCACACATGTAATCCCGGCACCCTGGGAGGTTGAGGCAGGAGGATGCCGAGTTCAAGCTTAACCCGGGCAACTCAGCAACTTGGTAAGACTGTCTCAAAATAAAAAAAGGGCTGAGGATACTCAGAGGCCCTGGGTTCAATGTCCAGTACCACAATAATAATAAAAACAAAACTCCCCACAACACCTGTTTTTTAGCAGCATGTATTTCACAACAAAGGGTACCTCTTTTCAAATTTTATAGTCTGCAAGCACTATCCCTATCTTCCCGGGCATTCATGGGAGAGTTACAAGAACGAATGAAATCTTACACCATGAAGATACCTCAGCACACTGCAAGACGGAGAAGAAAGCTTACTGATCACTTGGATTGTATCAAAACACAAGGAAATGAGAAGTGAATGAGGACACAGCAGGCTATCCCGAGAGCAAAACCTCCGCACAGGAAAGTCTCCAGTGGCTGTGAAAATTTCATTTGAGGGTAAAGTTTTTAAATTTCAAACTTTTTACAAGAATGAAAACCAACCTGTAGCATTCCACTTCACACATGGAAAAGAAAAGCCACAACAACGAACGCCAGCAGGTGGGGGCCTCTCAGGGCAGGGACAGCACAGAGACTGGAAACACACCCCAAAACACAAAAGTATCAGGACTGCTTGTCAAAAACCACCAATTAGTGGTTGGGGATTTAGCTCAGTGGTTAGAGTGCTTGTCTCACAAGTGCAAGGTCCTGAGTTCGATCCCCAGCACCAAAAAAACCCCAAAACACAAAAACCCCAAAATGGCCCATTAGAACAGGCAAAACTAATTTGTCCATTAGAACAGGCGAAAGTGTCTAAATAGGAGGTTCAAATGTAGGAAATGGGATCAAATTTAAAATAAAACCTTGGCTGTTATCATAAACATTTTAATTTTCCATTAGTGCCTATTTTGTGTCAAACAGTATTTTAGGTTTTTAAAAATAATCCTAAAACCCTCTCATATATAATGGATCAGAAAACCAAAGATATTTAGGATAATTATTCAAAACTATCCCAAAATGGACACAGAAAATAAAAAAAAAATCTGACCAAACCTAGGGTTGACCTTAAGTACCTCTTGAAGTAATCCCCTTGCCTATGATCCAGAGTTTTGGTTCAATTCTGGTTTTTTTTGAACTAAGATTTATGTTTTTATTTTAGTGGTACATTTTAGATATATACAATGATAACATTCATCATAGGAGAGTTGTACCTGTCCATGATATATTCGATTCTGTTTCTGAATAGAAAAGTGATTCTCTGACAAGGAAGCCGAATCACACCCAGGAAACATTCGAACCATCTCCCAGCTCCACCCCAAACCATCGTGCCATCTCTGTCCCGGAGGAGAGAGATGACAACCCTTGGGGAGTGAAGAGGACGGTGAGAGATGATCAAAGAATAATGTTCCTGTGAGAGTTTATCACAGGCAGCCACGGACTGTTCAATATGAGTGTCTAAAAATAGAACTCACTTCATCAATAGCTTGAGCAAAATCATCTGATCGTTTATAAAAACCGAAAAGCCATTCGAAAAAACTACCTCCTCCTGAGACAAAATTTTAACAAAGCGAAGGCAAACATTTCTATAACAGGCTGGAGAACCTAAAATAAGCACTGGTATTAATATTATAATGAGTGCAGAAATGCCACAGAGCCGCGCATTTGGGCGCAGAAGCACGACAGGGACCCGGCGGGGTGTCAGCAGGAAATGGGGCAGCGCTGATGGGTGATGAGGGGGCTCCAGTTAGCAATGCAGAGCAGCTCACCGGGGAACAACTGATGGGTGTCACCAGAGTCACAAAAGCAAAGCAGTCAACTGAAGTCGGGCACACAAAAGCATTTAAGACAAGCCCCATCAGGAAATAACAAAAAAAAAAATGCTGATCACCTCCCCAAGGACCTCCCATCACCACACACATGCATGGCAGTCTCTCAAGCTGCACAGCGGCAACGCTAGGACAGGGACAGCAGCGGGGTCAGCGGTGGCTCGGGATTAGGGCCAGATGTTCAGAGGCACGGTCTGAGAGGGAGTCTGATCCACGCAGATGGGGACCAGGTGTGGAGCTGGTCTTAAACTACACCTGGGCACAAGCAGGAGCCTAATGATGAAAACTACCAGCCGCTGCTGCTCCGGGCAGGCCCTGTGGTGAGCGGCCCGCCGCTGGCCTTCAGCCCTCCTTCAGGGGCTTACAGGAGGAAGCGCCCATCTCATACTCATAGCCCGGGCATGTGAATGTCCCTCTCTGTCCCTGCAGGCCCAGGCTGCCCCGCCCCTCACTCCATCTGCCTGGCAGGCCTGACTCAGCTCTCCCTCTTCTCGGGTAGCAGCCTGAACCGACTGTGACCCTGCAGGTCCACCTTTTTGTGCCCCTTTCCAGAGCTGTGAAGCAGGGGAGGTGATAATAGGTGCCCCGGGGCTGCCGTGAGGTGCAGAGGGGACCCTGGGTGCTGAGCCGGGCCATGTGGGGGCACAGAGGGCACACACTGCTCAGAGGGCACACCTCCCGAGACCAGCCTAGCGAAAGCAGGGACTGGGGACAGGTTGCCTGTGCCATCAGGGCAACAGAAGGCACAGGGCCCAGAGAAAGCCTGTGGCTCCGCCATGTCGCTCCATCCTCCAGGCAGCCAGGAGACAGCAGCAGACACCGGGTGGGGATGTTGGGCAGAGACTCCAGGCCACTCCAGGTTCACTCTGAGAAAGGGCCTCATGCTCCAAACCAAATCAGTCCTGAACGGACAGGGCCATTCACCAAGCTATACCACAAACTTCACAGTTTATCTCAGCATCTTTCTTGAGTACCCCCAAGAAAGGCCTAGTCTGGGCATTTGTCATCTAGGTCCCCTCCAAACTGGCTTGGTGGCAGATCCTTGTCTAGACCATCTCTACCTGTTCTCAGGGGACCCTAAATTATCCAGACCCAGGCACCTACCTGGGGGCAAGGACATCCACAAAACCTGGAACCAACACAGGGCCTAGGCTCTGGCCCTTCAGAGACCCCTCTCCCCCACTGACCTTTTTGGTATAGCCCATGGCCTTCAGGACAGAGTGGTTCAAGGTCTCCAGGGAGGCTAGGACGTCCTCATAGTCCCCCATGTGGTCCACAAAGTAATCTGGGGCAGGGAAAGGGAAGAGCAGGGGTCACAGGGCTCCTGCCCTCCCCACCAATCCCACCTGTGCCCACTTCTGGGCCCCTCCCCACCCCCTCCATCACGGCCAGGCACCTACCGCACAGCTCCTTGGTGTCCACGTGGCTGCAGAGAGAGGAGTCAGAGTTGGGGGCTGTCACTGTGAGCCCCCTTACAGGACAGGGGGCAGCAGAGCCCACTGCCTTCTCCCACAACCCCCCCCCCCCCCGCCACACCAGTTGTGTTTGAGTCTGCAACCACACCAGGAATACATGGGGCCAAGGTTGGGCTAAGCCAGGGCTAGGAAGGGGAGGAGTCCGGATAGAGGTGGCTGTGACTGTTGTGGGTCCTTAAGGGATCTCATCTGCCCTGCTGCCCCACCCTGGCTTCGGCCTGGCCCCCTACCCCATTCCTACAGCGGAGGAGGGCGCTGTCCTCTCTTGGGGCAGGAGCAGCTGCGTGAGTTCTGTGCAGGTTCCAATGACCTCCCCATTCCCTCAGGTGGGAGAGGAGGGGGTGGCCAGCTGAGTACAGTGCTCAGTGGACCCCCCAGTCTGACAATGAAGACCAAGCTAAAAGACCCCCAGGGCCAAACATGTGTGGCTCCAAGGCCCAGCACCCATTGCTCCAGAGGGTCCTCTCTTCCCTGCATGCGCAGGGCTCTGACAAGCCCCGCAGAGGGCAACCTTGGAGTTCTTCTGAGTCTGGCCAGGTACAGATCTGACCTGTGTGAACCTCTGATCCAGGCCACCAATGAATGAGGTCCCCGCCAAACTGGCTTGGTGGCAGCTCCTTGTCTAGACCATTTCCACCTGTTCTCAGGGGGCCCCAAGTTATCCAGTCTGCCCCAAGAAGACCCCAGAAACTCTAGTCCTCATCCTGAGTGGGTCTGAGGAAGGTGACCAGGTGAGCCCTGATTCCCCGCAAAGGTCGAGTCTAAGACCTCTGGCTACCTCCTGTATGGGGAACCCCAAGGAAAGGGCGGGGGGTCGTTAAGGCTGGGAAGGGTGAACAGAGTGTGTTGCGCTGGCCCTCGGGTGGGCTGCTGCTAGGGTCTGGCTGACTCTAAGTACAGGCTGGTGCTATGACCCTGAGGGAAAAGAAGTTTGAGGCTCTGCAGGGATCAAACCGGTTGGAGCTGGGACCGGGGTTGCAGTTTGGTTTAAAATGGGCCTGTGTCAGGGGAGGCTCAATACCACAGCCTACACTGGCACCAGAGAGAGCACAGGCCCAGTCACGGCTGGGTCCGAAGCAGAGGGAGCCAGCAGGACGGAGTCACCACTAGCCTTCCCTTCCCGGTCACTGTCACTCGGTACTGTGCAAAGCCTGGACGTCTCCTGGCCTGGCCCTGCTGCTCGGGACAGACACATCTGCAGTGCTGGCCAGGGCAGTGCCACCCTGTCCACTCCCTATGTCGCCAGGCAGGGAGGCCAAACTGATCTGACTCTGGAGTGGCGAATGGAGTGGGGCGCAGGCCTCTTGTCTGGCCGAGAAGAGGTCCCTGGCCTGTGCGTCAGACCCACTTGGTGTTGTCCGAGTCGATGGTATGGAAGAGGTCCTCCAGCTCCTTCTCATTGAGGACGCCATCTGCAAAGAAGAGCTGGAATTCCTCCAGGGACAGCTTCCCGTCATCTGCAGGGGCAAAGGGGAAGCGGCTGGTGTCTGGAGATAAGAGCTGGATGGCGCTAGGCTGCACACTCCATCCACGCAGCTCTGATAGGCGGATAAGCCCCAGCCTGGATAACCCTGCCCAGCTAATCCCAGCCTCACAAATCAACTCCATTTTATTATTATTTTTGCAGTACTAGGGACTGAATCCAGGCCTTCACACTCAGCTCCAGTCCCAACCCATTTTTTATTTTGAGACAGGGTCTTGCTAAGTTGCCCAGGCTGGGCTCGAACTTGTGGTCCTCTTTGCCTCAGCCTCCCAGACCACCACACCCAGTCTGACCCCCATCATCCCTGCCTGCCCAGCTCGTTCCCAAGTTAACCACACCACCGACTCAGCCGGTAATTCGCAGACAGTGACGCCCCACGCAAATCAATACTACCAGACCTAGCTGGCTCAGGCTCACTACAGACCAGACATCTTAAAGACATTCAGCGGACAGTATTTGCGCCCTGCCAGGCGATTCTCTCACTCTGCAGGCCCACCTCGGGCAGCACTGTCTAGAGCAGGCCGGCTACAGCAGCTGGCTGGATAGAAGCCCGCAGTAAGACAGCACCCGAGAAACTACCGCACTCTACTGCTTCCATGTGGGCTCAGAGGACATCATCCCCAGCCTGCCTGAGTCCTGCTCTAGGACACGCGCCCCCTCCCTGCTGGGCACAGCACTGTCTGAACCTCATGAGTTAGGGGCAGACTGGGCCACTGAGGGAGGCAGCTAAGGGACATGGGTGACTCAGGAGACACCATCCCCAGCTACTGAGCTCAGGCCACGTCTCAGATCCCGGCCTGTCCTGACCACCACCTGCTCTACCTCCAGGGCTGCTTCCACATGCCACTGCTTGTCTTCATACATCCATGCCATAGGCAGTCCCATCACCCCATTTCACAGAGCATAAATTGAGGCACAGAGCTGGGTGGGGACAAACCAGCTCCCACAGCTGTGGCTCGAGCCCAGACCCGCCAGCCGCCCAGAGCAGGACCTTGTGGCAAGGCCTCCATCGTCCAGCATGCTGTGGGTACTGGTGCAGCCCCCTCCCTTCCTGGTGAGGGACAGTTAGATGTTGGTCTCACATGGAGATTGCCAGCCAAGCCTGGGCTCAGCTGATGTGTGCCACGACCAATCTTCCATGCCTGCTCTGGGCACAGCAGGGGGTGTGCCAGCAGGGTCCTGGTCTCCCTCCACCTCTTCCTGTCTGTCCCGGCACCTTGGTCCCCTCCGTCGTCCAGGAGAACAGGCAGACAGAGGCTCGCAGGTCCAGATCACAAAGCCCTTTCAGCTGACATTTACCTCGCACGCCTCGCCCCGGGCCTAATGAACTGGTAGTGCTAACAGGGATAAACATCTCCACCTAGGCCTCGGTTCGATTATCCAAGCCAGGTGGGCCGGCGCCGCCACCTCCACCCAAGAGGCTGGCAGGACCTTTCACAGGTGAGCTCCCTAATGAGCATGAGCAGCCCACTCGGTGATCTTTCAGATGCTGACAGCTGTCAGCTGTGGCAGCCTGGGGCACGTGCTGGGCCGCCGTGGCCCTTCTGCAGCTGCAGTGCATCTTTCTGGGCTGCCGAGTAGGGCCCTCACTCTGCCGTCCTCTGAGACCACTGCCCGGTGTCCACCTCAGCCAAGCCGGTCCCCATCACGGGAGCCCCGAGACACGGGAGCAGCCAGGCTGCTCCTTTAACCTCCAAGGCCTCTGCTCCTCAACCTTTGGCCAGATCGAGCAGAGACCACAGGCCTGCCTCCCATCCCCCAAGCGCACTGCCAGCCCCCCGTGGGTGCATCATGGGTATGTGTTTGTATGTCTGCACCCATGCCAGCACCTGCGTAAATGCCTGTTCTCACACCTACTCCCACACATACGTGGCTGTCCACTCACTCCCATACCCACAGCCACATGCACACTGTGTTTTTAACCTCGGTGTCTACTCAGCATCTGCCGGCACCGCTGCCCACCTGAAGACGACCACCTGCCCAATGCTGGCCTGGCTTTATCACTGGGGAAAAGCAGAGTGGCTGTGCTAGGAGAAAGGTCGCTCCTGCCTTGGGGCATGACAGGTGCTCTGTGATCTTGAGGGAGGAGCCAGACCACAGCTGCGCCCCTCCAAGGCCCCAGCGCCTCCTGGCTGGCACTGAGCAAGCTCCTCCTCACAGCCCAAAATGCAGGTCCTGATGCCAAGCCCATTTACAGACTGGGAAACAGAGGCCCCCTACTGTGGCAACTGGCTTGAGGTCACAGCTACATGAGGCCGAGTGGGATGTGAACCCAGGCAGTGGGGCTCCGGGCTGACCTGGAACTGTCCCTTGGGGGCCAGAAGGAGGAGCCCACCTCACCTTCTGTAGGCCAGGGGGCCCCCAAACTCGTGCTGGTAAGAGCATGTCACACCCACATTAACCTTGATGACAACCACCCACAGATATGAGGGGTGGCAGCCTCAGGAGGAGCAGGCTTGGCTTCTGTGGGCGCTGCAGGAATGAAATGGAGGTGCCCGCAGCTGTGCTCAGGGGGTGGAAGGCGCCTGGCAGGGCTGGGGGGCAAGCAGAGAGGATGTCACCCATGTGTCCCTGAGGGGACAGGTGCCACCCACGAACTGCTGCAGAAGTCAGAGAGGCACACACGGCACGGTGCAGAGGCACATTGGAGGTGACAGCCTCTGACACTGGGCCACACCCAGAATCAGCCACACAGGGATGCGGCCTTGCTCCCAGCAGCCATAGCACCCTCAAACTGTGAGTCTGCAGACGTTTGCCCGGGACCTGCTGTGTGCTGGACAGCGGGGCCACAACATGGGACAACGCCAAATCCCTAATCCCAAAGACCTCCCACCACCACACACAGCAGTGACCTTGCAGCCCAGGCAGGCTGCATGCTCAGACTCCAGGGACCCTGCGGAAAGGGACAGGTCTCCTTCAGCTTGTGTTGAAGGCTCTGCAGGCCACCAGGCTACAACCATTTTCTGAGTGTCACTTAATCTTCCCACACTCCCTGTCCCCTTTGCACTACACAAAGGGACTCACTGCTGGTGGTCCTTTACCCCGAGGCCTGGGGAGGAGTCCCAGCACCCCAGGGATGGGGTGAGGGAGGGGCCCCTTGTGCTGATTCCAGCCCAGACCTGTGCACCTGCCCGGGCAACAGGAACCCCCAGGAACAGGCGGGGCTGGGACAAGACATGAACTCAAAAGCCCAGGGCAGTCAGCCAGGCAGGCGTTAACACCCCATCTTAGAGATGGAGAAACTGAGGTCTAAAGAGGAACCGTGCCTTGGCTGTCGTCCACAGGGACGCACTGAGCCTGATAATAACTGTGGTGTGCATAAGGTGTTGTGCTGTTTCTTTTTGTCCCTCCCTTGTGAGGCAAAGACCAGCCTTCCTTGGGGGTGCAGTCTTCCCAAAGACCAAAGGACTGGAGGTGTCCGAACCCTGTGACCATCACCCGCCCTGCTCACTGCTTGGAAGGCTGAGGGCTGGAGCGGCGGGGGCAGGCTGGGGTCTTCGAGGCAGCCTGGACTTTGCTTGTCAGCTGGCAACCCTCGGGCACATCAGTCAAACTCTCTGGGTCACCAGGTGCTGCCAGAACTGGGTGCCAGTGCCTGCTGATCCCCAGGTGGAGGTGTGCTCTAGGCTAGCAAGGCCTGCAGTGAGGCTGGTCTTCCTAAGGGTGGCCTCCGGGCCCTGGCCTGCGCCCCTCATCAGCCCCTAACGGTGGAAGTACCCCAGGTGCTCACTGCTAGCCAGATCCCAGCTTCTGGCATCACCTCGAAGCCCTTCTAAGTAGAGGCTGTTACAGATGGGGAAACTGAGGCACAGGGCAGGGGCTAGGCCTTCTGACTGCAGTTTTGTCCACGTCACCTCCCCCAACCCCTTGTCCCTGAAGCCTCGGGACAGAGATGGCCCAGTCCTCACTCAGCAGACAGCAGGGAGGTAACTCACCATTTTTGTCTGCACGTCGGAAAATCTGCAGAGAAAAAAGGAGAGTCAGGCCTGAGCAGGAGGGGTAGGCGCCCCCCAGCGACTTCTGTACTTTTGTGTCGTACTGAGCACCCTCACACCCACCCAGGAGCAGCTCCAGGCCAGGAAGGCTGTGCTTGGCTTCCCGGGGACCCTAGCTGGGGTGGGGTAGGGAGAGATGCTAGGGCGGGGCCCCAGCACCCATCCCTGAAAGTGGCCACCCCCACTCCCTCTGCGCTGCCAGCCTGCCCACGCCACTGGTAGACGCACACGCGCTGCACACTCACGCAAACCCACACACAACCCTGCAGGGCACACCAGCTCCAGACGGCCACACTCCAGTGCAGTGTCCCATGTGGAGTCCCAGAGAGAACCCCTTTACCCTCAGGGGTCTCCAGAGGGGCGGCTCCATCTGAAGGAGGCGTCCTGGGGCTTGGCTAAGAGTAGCCATGGGCAGGGCAGGCCAAGGGCGAGCCAGGCCGAGCCCCAGAGAGGAAATCAGTGCTTGGGCAGCACTAGTGGCCAGTGTAGTTAAAGCTCCTGTGGCAGCAGATGTCCACATCTGGGGGCTGACAGGCCACAGGACAAACGCACCTGCCTCACCTGGGAGTCTGTGCCACACAGTGTTTTGGGCCCATCCTGGACTCACCGAGTCAGGACCTGCCTTTTAGCCTGATCTCTGGAGGCTGATTTGCCAGTAAGGTCTGAAAAGGATCCCAGGGGACAGGGTGGCCACAGCCCATTGGAACTGGTTTATTTTAGACAGGGAAACTGGGGCCCAGGGAGGACCAGCAGCATGCCCAACTTCCCCAGTGGTTGTTGGATACCAGGGAGGTGTCCCAAGACTTGGGAGACCTGTGGGACTCCCCCTCCCACCTCCATACCCATCCCAGGGCAGAGGCAGGTGCCCTCCCTACACCCGCTACGCAAGGGCTGGGCATCTGTGGCTGTTACAGATCCTGGGTTGTCCAGGGAGAATTGCCTGGTACCTCTTCCCCTTAGTCGGACGGGAGTCCCCTCAAAGTCACAGCCTGGGCATCCACATGGCTGCTCCTGACTGGCAGGGTTCTCCAGGTGGGGGGCCTGGCCCAGGTGTGCTCAGACCTTCCCTCCTAGACTTGGTAAATGAGTGGTAAATGACTGATTTACTCGCCCACGCTCACATACGGTGAGGTCGGCTCCAGGCAGGCATGAAGTCTCTCCCCAGCCCCTCACCCCATTTCACAGATGAGGAAATGGGTCTCCAGTTGGGTGGGGCTAGGACAGAGGGATGAGGCAAGAAGGGCCCAGGGCCCAGCAGGCGGAGCTTTGGTCTCTGCCAAGGCTAGTGTCCAGGCAGGGCGCAGCTCTGAGTCCTGCTGTGTATGTGTGTGTGCACGCGCGCACGCGCATCTGTGTGTGTGTGAGAAAGAAAGCGTGTGTGCGTGCGTGCGCGCCTGAGGCACTAGATTCCCCCCCCCCCGTCCAGCCCTCATATGGGTTCCTGACTGAAAAAAGGAAGGGAAAGGGGACAGGACCCCCCCACTTGCAGGCATGTATGGTACACATGTGTACACACCAAAACACACAAATCGACACACGCTGGGGCATCCCCAGGACCCTCACTAAGACCTGATGCCAAGTCCCCTCCACCTGCTCAGACTCTCTGCAGGAGAAGTCTCCCATCCTCCCAGCTGTCCCCAGCCCACGGGGGAGAAGGGTTGGCTTCCCAGAGGTGGGTGGTCGGGGGTCGGGGTGAGGCGTGAGTCTGGGGTCCACGAAGAGGAAGACAGGGCGGCGGGGCAGGACAGGCGGGGGGCTTCAGAGCCCGGTGGGGTCCTGGGGGGCTGATGGGAAGAAGAGTCGGGGAGCAAGGAGGCGGGGCGGAGGCACCACTTCCAAAGTGTGGGGCAGAGGCCGAGGGGTCCGGGAGGAGAACGGGGCGGGGGCTGAGGATCGGGAGCGAAGGAGAGAGTGAGGCGATGCAGGGGGGCGTTAAGGGGCTCGGAAAAGTATCGCTGGGGCTGAACTAAGACAGAGAGGAGGGGTTGGCGGTGGTTCCGTCCAGGAGCGCAAAGAGCAGGGGATTTGAGGAGGACAAAAACGCGGGGCGGTGGCCGGGTGTTGGGGCTCTAGGTCCGGGCTCCGGGAGGCGAGGGGGGCGGGGAAGGGGACTGGCCCGGGGCCGGGGCGGAGACCGCGCCGCGCGGCGGGGCCGGGGTCCCCGTGGGTGGGGAGGGGGCGGCGCGGGCCGCGTACTCACGTCCAGGATGACGGCGGTGGCGGCGCCCCCGCGCGGCGCGGCGCGCCCCGGGCCGGGGTCCGCGGTGGGTGCGGGGGTGGCGGCGGGGGCCGGCGGCGGCCGGGGCTCGCCCATCCTGGCGCCCACCCAGCGCAGCAGCCCGCCCAGCGCGCGGCCCTGCGGCGGCGGCTCCCGCAGCAGCCTGTGCGCGCCGGCCCTGCACAGGCGCGCCGCCCGCTCGCACATCGCGCCCGCCGCCGCCCGCACCGCCGACCCCCGCCCGCCGCCGGCCGCCGGCCGCCGCCCCCGCGCGACCCTCCCGGCGCCGCCTGCCGCCGCCCCGCCTCCCGCGCCGGCCCCGCGGCCGCGGACACCGGGACGACGGCCGGCGCGGGGGACGCGGGGGGGCGCCCCGCCCGGACCCCGGCCACGTGCCCGGCGCCCCCGCCCCGCGCGCCCGCCTGCGGGGCCCGCGCCCCCACCCGACCCGGCCGGCGCGGGGCGGGCCTGTGAGGGGGGTCCCGGCGGGCAGCCCCCCGCAGCACCTCCCCATCGTGGCGCCGCCGCAGGGCCCGGCGAGCCCCCAGCGCCCTCTGCCGGCCGAATCCAGCCCCTCTGCTCCTCCGCCCCTCCGGTCAGAGGAGTCTGGTGCGGGACACCGGGTTCAGGTGACAGTGCCGGGCAAAGGAGACCTGGTCCTCGGCCTCCTGCGGCCAGACACTGAAATGAGCGCCCACCTAAGTGCTGATCTGATCTGCCCGGGCCACCGCAGGGCGCTGCCCCTCCATGGCAGCAGCCACAGAGGTTGTGTCCAAGAGCCTTTCTAGGGCAGTGATCCGAAGGAAGAGGAGCTAGAGGGCAGAGGGGGGCCCTGGGCCAGAGCTGCCCTGTGCAAAGGCCCTGGGGCAGGCAGGAGCTAGGATCTGAAAGCAGAACGACTGGGGCAGAGGTGAGGAGGGGCGGGGGCAGGCTGGAGGAGCGGGGACTGTTCCCTGCACACACCTCCCTGACCAGCACACCTTCTCCCAGAGCGCCCCCACCCTTCCTGCCCAGCCACAGGCCTCCTCCTCCAGGCCTCACCTCCCTCCCCAAGCACAGTCCTCAGGCTGGAGTGGAGGCAGACATGGATTTTACTTAGTACCCGATTCCGGAAGGAACCAGCTTGCAGTCATCTTGGTGGGACACTCAGGTGGCCTGGGGACCCTGCTCCCTCAGCGCTTTCCCCCGACCCCAGGCCCAGCCCTCTCTGGCCTGCGGCCCCTGCTCTGGCCTCGAAGCCTGTGTCCTTCACTCCTCTCCCCCAGAAGGGGCGGCTCCTGGTCTCTGTCTTCTGCCCTCACAGGGCATCTGTGGGGCCCTGTGTCCAGCAGGGCTGTGAGCTCCCTCCTCCTCAGGGCCTGGGTGCCAGGGCTCCGGCTGGACGCTAGGGTGGCTTCCGGGTGTCCTTTCTCAGCAAGGAGCTGGCTGCGGCCAGGGCCCCGCCCTGCACAAACCGCACAAAGTTGTCCCCAGCCAGCGGCCCCAGGGCGTACAGGCCCTCCTGGCGTGTGCTCTGGTAGGTGAAGGGGTCCACATCAATGGGGTTCCTCTTGGCACTCAGGGGCTGCTCGGGGTCAGTGGCGAGGCCAGCACCTGCCCCTGGGAGGAAGGAGAGGTCGGGGTGGGAGCCGATGAGGACCAGCACCAGGGAGACATTGAAGACCTGGTGGCAGCCTCGAGGGTCACGGAACACGGCCTGCTGGCCCTCCTTGAAAAGCAGCGGCTGGTGCTGGGGGAGGCTGCGGTAGCCCTTGTAGGGGCTGGGCGACAGGACCGACTGCTCTCGCATCATCTGGTGCACCTTGTGGTACTCAGGATACAGCATCTTGGGCAGCTGGTTGAACACCAAACCAGGGTCGTCCACTGGGCGCCGGAAGGCGTGGATCACAGGGATGCCATAATGGTGGGCACAGAGGACTGCGTCAGCTGCAGACAGCCCCGCACCAATGATTAGCACAGGGTCAGAGGCCGGGGTGACAGTGCCTGCCCATGTGGCCGCCTCCAGCGCCGACAGCTCGTGGTGGACATAGGGCAGACCTTCGCCTGGGATGCCCAGCCGGGCCGGGTTGTCAAACGTGCCTGTGGCCAGGACCACGTTGCAGGTCCACAGCGAGAAGGGCCGCTGGCCCTGGTCCTTGGTGGTGAGGGTGCCGCTCACCCGGAAGAGGGGACTGGAATCCTCGGGCTCGCATGTACCTGCCTCCACGCCCGTGACCAAGGCACCAGACACGAAGTTGTGGCTCAGACCTTTCTTGGTCACATAGTCCCTGTAGTAGTGGGCGATGTCTCCAGCGGTGGCCCGGCTGTTTCGGAGACCTCTAAAGGAGGACAAGAGGGTGGGCATCAGTGAGCGCCAGGGCTGGGTGAGTGGTGGAGGAATGGTGTCGACCATCACCTCCCCTGCCTGAGTGGCGGAGGAGGGAGGCCAAGTGCGGCCTCCAGGGCTTGCTGGGTTCAGGTCCTGGCCCTGCAGCCAAGACTCCTGTGCCTCAGTTTCCTCACTGTGAAGCCAGAGCAATGAAGGTTTCAGGACCCCATCACGAGGCTCCCTGGAGGACTAGAGGCCTTGCCTGGACCCTGAGTGGTAGGTGACAAGAGGGCTGGCACCCCCACTGCACAGGGCTAAGTGATGCCTTGTGGAAATCCAGTATGAGCCTGTCCTTATAAACTCCCAGAATAGGCGACATTTGGCACTTGTACTCAGGAGTGGATGCTTTTGTATATGGAGGCTGCATTTATTCCACTGAAAGCCAGGTGTGGTGGCTCACACCTATAATCCCAGCACCCTGGGAGGCTGAGGCAGGAAGACCAAAAGTTCAAGCTCAAGGAAAAAAATTAAAAACAGAAAGGGCTGGGATGGAGCTCGGTGGGGACTGTGGGGGCCGTGGGGCCCGTGTTGCTGGTGGCTGAGTCCCGGCATGGCCTCATTTCAGCACCCCACGCCCTGCGGCGTGACCTCGATCCCAGCTCGTGGGCACCCTGCGGAGGACAAGCTGACTCGCTTGGGCAACACCCGAGGCCGCCCGCCCACCTGACCGGCCGCTGCTCCTGAAGCCGCAGCTCAGAAGTGTCTCTCACGGCCTGCTGGTCCCTCTTCTCTGTGTTTGTAAAAACTATCACAGAGATCTGTCCTCAGAGGAGGACCCCCGGGTGGTTATTTACAAAAACGACAGGCTGCAGGTGGCTGGCGACCATGGCAGGGCCAGGAGGGCAGCGAGCGGGTTGGGTGCAGCTTCCGCTTTGACCTCTAAGCACAAGGCACAGCTCTCGGTAAGAACGCAACAGAGAACCAGAGGGCCTGCGTGCCCTCCGGGAGTGTTGCTGGGTTGTGTCCTCACTGTGTGCAATGCTTAGGACGAAAGGTCAACCTGGAACAGGAGGGTGTGAGAGGCGCTGTCTCCCTGTGAAGAGGGAAGCCCCTCTCTGCCCCAGCGCCTCCCTACCCACACCCGGCATCTTCCCATCAAATCTGAGGAATGAGGTCTTTGTGTAGAAGAGGCAGTGGACCTGGAGAGAGGACACGGCCTCCCCTGTGGGACAGACCCTCCCAAGGGCATCGGCCTACCCCGGGGCGCCCTGGGGTGAGCAGAGGCTGGGGTGCGTGCCCCCGCGATTGTGCTGTCTGTGGGGAACGCCCCTGCGCTGGCCTACAGGGAGGCCCTGTTCTTCCTTGTCTCCAGTTCTGTAGTCTAAGGTGTGGTCAGGTTTCTAATTAAGTCACTTGAGTGGAACAGGGGCCACTCAGGCCTTTCCTGCAGGCCAGGGTGCTGCATACTCGAGGCCCAGCAGGGTTGTGGTGGAGCCAGGAAGCACAGGACCCAAGAGCCAGCTGTGTCTACTCCCACCCCTCAGTGGTCCTGGGCCCATCTTTTCCCCACCCGAGCCTCAGTTTCCCCTCTTGAAGGCCCCTTTGCTTCCTTGGCGTCTCACCTGCGCTTCCCCCGCATCCAGTCCTTAACCTGCAGGTCCGGGAGCCCCATCCACTCGCCCTGGCTCAGGGTCACCATGGAGCCGTCGATGGCCTGCAAGGCAGGGGTCATCAGGGCTGGGCCTCAGCAGCCCAGTACCTGGGGCAGGAGGCTGGCAGGGAGGGAAGGGGAGCCCCGGACAGTCCCACTCACATGCCAGGCACCCCCAGGTGGGCCACGGCCCAGGACCAGGTGGGGGATGGCCCGCTCCTCCTGCCACTTCCAGGAGAGCACGGAGTCCGCGGTGCCCCCGAAGTCTGTGTCTGGGCGCAGGAGGGCATCAAAGAGCAGAGCCACAGGGCTCTGGCTCCGGCCTTCAAGGCCCTCGGACAGGTAATCCAGGTCCTGCAGAGGGCACACAGGTCAGGGAGAAAGGTGGAGACTGGGGACCTGGTCTCACAGAGATGTTCACAGACCCATCAGGCAGCCTAGAAGGGAGTTGAGCAACCATCTCATCCTGCCTTTCTGCTTTAACACCCAGGTTGGGAAGTGCTGCCTTTGCCAGGCAGACTTCCTGCGTGCAGGAGGCTGACAAGTCCTGCAGCTGATGTTTTCCTGCTGAGTTTGCCAGAGCTGGTGCTCCCCAGGCTTCCTGGGGCCCTTCCCTGGTCATACGGCTCAGAGAAGCTGGTGTCCTACAGAACGAAGCCTGAGGGGGCTGCAGGCTTGTTCTAATCTGGTGCAGGGTGGGAGGGGCCAGAGAGCACTGTAGGGACTCAGAGCCCCCGTTCAGTAGTCCTGCACCCTGCCATGGCAGCCAGGACCATGAGAGCCACCAGGCATCCCCTGAGGAGGACCACGAAGTCATGTTTGTGGGTCTGGAATGCTCTGACCTCTCCCTCATGACTCCCCGGGCTTCCCATCCCACGCCAGGCCCCACACACATGGTGTCTTCCCTGGGGGCGCCAGGATGCCTTCGGGGTGGGGGGACGGGGACCCACCTGGTCCAGGAGGCAGTGCCCCGCGGCCTCGGCCAGCTTCCTCTGCAGCAGTGGGTGTGGGTGGGCGGCACTGGGCTTCACGTAGGGTGTATGGCCCGAGAGCAGGTAGGACAGGCAGATGCCCGAGGGCCCATTGCCTGCAGAGACAGGGCAGAGGCAGACACCCCCGCGGGGGTGCTCATTCACTCACTTATTCTTCATCCATTAAAAGAAAATATTTATTCAGCCTTCAGCCTATGCCAAACACCACAACTGTCAGGAAGCACGGGATGAACAGCTGTTGGGCGCTTGCTGTGCCCTGGGTGCTGGGGTGAGAGCTCTTTGCACCACCACTGGCACCAGCACTCTGAGAAAATTATCCTCGAGGGGCTGGGGGCACAGAGAGGGTATCTAACTTCCTCATGGTCACCGTCTGGGTAGGCAGACGAGCCAGAAGTCCAACCCAGACGGAGGAAGCTGCGAGGAGACCGAGACTCTGAGGTAACTGAGGATGAATGCCCTCCCTCCAGAGCTGACAGACTTTGGGGTCAGCTGCTTCCAAGTCTGAGGCGAGACCTTGCCTCAAAATAAAAAATAAAGGGCTGGGGCTGTAGCTTAGCGCAAAGGCCCTAGGTTCAATCCCCAACGCCAGAAACAAAAATAAGACAAAAGGGGCTGGGGATTTAGCTCAGTGGTAGAGTGCTTGCCTAGCAGGCCCAAGGCCTTGAGTTCAAGCCCCAGCACCCAAAGCAAGTAAACAAACAACCACCAACAACAACAAAAAACAAGACAAACTGTTGTCAAGAGGCCAGCCTGGCAGGCCTGGCTGCTGACTTCAGGGCCCAGGCTGGGGGTGAAACTCACCAATGATGATGACAGGCAGGGGCTCCGAGCTGCTGGTGCCCCTCTGGTCCTTCCTAGACTTGCTCATAGCTGGGGCAGGCAGCTGGCCTGGAGGAGAAAGATGGAGGAAGGTCAGGCTCGGTGCTGCAGCCCCTGGCTGGCTGCAAGTGGCCTCCGGTGGTCCTCAGGGCCAAATAAGGGTACAGGAGGCACATCATGGCATGACTCCTTTCTCCCTTCCTGTCACAGCTTGTACTTAGATGTCCCCCCAAAGGCTCATGGGCCCGTAGGCGGGGCTTTTTGGAGGTGGCTGGATCATGGGGGTGTGGTGCTGGATTAAGGGTGTGTGACAACTAAATTAGTCCAGTGATTGGTTTAGCACAGTTGTGATGTGGATAATGGGAAGGACCACCCTGGGTGTGGGTGGTACCAACCAATGGGCTGGTAGCCTGGGTGGGATAAAAGAGAAAGGGAGGCTCACCGCTTTGCTGCCTCCTGCCTGCTCTGCCAAGGACAGTTTCCCCTCTGCCTTAGAACCAGCTGACTATAGATTAAAACCTGTACAAACGTTGAGCTAAAAATAAACCTTTCCTCCTCTAACTTGTGGGCATCGCGTGTTGTGTCCCTGCAATGAAAAAGTAACTAAGACACTCCCACTCCCCGATCTTCCCAGGGCTCATCCTCCTCTTGCTGACTGGGTCATCCCACACCCTCTATCTCAGCTCTGTCCTACACTGCCCACCTTGCCCACGGGCCAGGTGATGCCTGGAAGCTTGTTATCTGCCCTCCTACGAGGCCTTCTCTGCCCACCACACCACCTGGTCTCAAACCTTCTAGTAGAGCCTGGTGGACTTTGGAGTTGTCACCTGCCCTGGTAAGCTGTTCCCTTGCTGTCCTGGGACCTCACTGAGCCTCAGTTTCTTCAACTGTCATATGGGAGTTATGAGAGTTCTGGCCTCAGAGGTTACTGAGGGACACAGTGGAACACCTGCATGAGGTGAATGCCCCATGGGAAAGGCCCTGGCTTATTGCCTGGTGGTCTAGAACCAAGGGACTGAGAGAGGGGAGAAGCAAGTAGTAGGGGCAGTACCCAAAAACCTGCCTGTCTGTGGGGCACTGGTGCCCCCTACTGGCCACAGGTCTAAATCACTCAAGGGTGTCTGAGCGTTTTCTCACCGCCCCCCCACAAACTGATCTCTGTCAGCAGGTGGGGGGCACTGCCAGTGTGATTATCTCATTGCACAGGCAAGTGGAGAGCTCAGTGGGGCTCAACACACGGCTCAGCCAGCATTATTTACTTACTGGTATTGGGGATTGAACCCAAGATCTTTGCACTGAGCTACAACACCCCGCCCCCTTATTTTGAGACAAGATCTTGCTAAGTCTCTAAGTTGCCCAGGCTGGGCTGAACTTGCGATCCTTCTGCCTCAGCCTCCCAGACTGTGGGGATTATGCCTGTGCACCACCACACCCAGGGCTCACAGGTGCCTGTAGCTACCACGACACCAGGCCAGTCCCCGGAGGGGAACTGCTAGGCTCTTAGAGGAGGGCGCACACTCGTCAGTGGCAGAGTGACCGGTGTGGGACCGTCCAGGCTTCCTTCAGCGGAGGCAGAACTGGGGATTTGGTGCATTCTGATTAGGAAAGTGGGTAACCTGTGGCCCGTTTTTGGTAAATCTTTCACAGGCCAACAAAGCCCAGCGGAGGCCAGTGCATGACCTCTGACATGGACAGTGGCAGAAACACCCGCATCCACCCCTGGCCAAGTCCTCTGCATTGGGGACTTCTGCCCCACCCTGGGGAGAGGAAAGACGGCTTCCTGCCGATGTTGGGAGCCACATGGTGGGGCCATGCTGTCTGCCCCAGGGAGAGTTTGAGGGTGACCCCACCAGTAACAACAATTGTAACACTAACTGCAAGGACTGTCCATGCGGCCGCGGGGTGGGCTGCGTGCAGAGCAGCTCCAAATGCTGCACACATGAACCAGTGTGCTTGCACCTCAGTGGCTCAATCCCTGCGAGGTGAGCCCACCCAGACACCCCGAAGCAACCCAGCCTGGACACAAGTGTGCCGGTCTGTCCTTCAAGCCCCGCAGGCCCCCACCGCGGTGAGCAAGGCGCTGGCAGGGAGGAGTCAGAACTGGTGTCCCTTGTCACCCTCAGTAGACAGGGAGTGCTGGCTTAACGACAGGGCTGTCCGTGTCCAGTGCTCCCTCCCCAGCCCATAGGCGCTGAACAGAAGCTTCTGGATGCCACACACATGAGGTCACCACCCAGGGGCTGGACCTGAGAGGTCACTTCCTGTACAGAGTGATACAGGAAACCCCAAGTCCCAAGCAACTGGAAGCTCTTGGACAAATGCGTGCTACACACTTACAGTGAGAACGTTCATTATGCCAGTTCTCTTTATGCTTATTTTCCTGGAGTTGGATGCATCCTCCCGGGCCTTCACACTGAGCCACAGCCCCAGCCTTTAAATTTTTTTATTTTTTGAGGCAAGATCTCGCTAAATTGCTGAATTGCACAGGCTGGGCTCAAACGTGCAATCCTCCTGCCTCAGCCTCCCAGGGTGCTGGGATTACAGAGGTGTGTCATGATGCCCAGCTAGAATAATCCATTTTTAATGTTATCCCTTAAGTCCTTCTGATTGGCAGATGTTGGGGAAAAAAGTTAACTTCAAAAGTTGGTAATTCAAGGTTCACAAAAGCAAATAAGCATAAACAAAATGGAAACAGTTGCACCTTCAAGTGAAGTTCCAGCCTGCAGTGCTGGCCCTGGTGTGCTGACAGCTGCAGAGTGCACAGAGAGCACCTGTCGGCTGCCTTCCCGGTCCCCCGAGGCCCTGTGCCCACTTTGTGACACCCCATGCTGGGTTTCCTTATCCCCATTTTATAGAGAAAGAAACTGAGGTCAGGAGCTAGTGACATCTTGCTCCAGGTCACCTAGGAATGGCACAGCCTAGTTCTGCCCACCAAAGACAAGGCCCCTTGGAGTGAAGTGGTAGGGAACAATGACACTGAGAAACTGACCTGAAGCTGGGTGTGGTGAAGCCTCCCTACAATCTCAGCACTCTGGGAGGCTGAGGCAGGAGGATTGCATGGGCAATTTAGAAACTTATCAACACTGTCTCAAAGTAAAAAGTAAAAAGGGATCCAAGGCCCACCTGGGGCAGGAGGCTGAGGATGCAGCAGCCGTCAGCAGTGCTACCTGCCATTAGTCACCAGGTGCCTGTGCCCCTCCCTGGGGCCACCCCTCTTCCCACGCCTGAGGCAGGCCATGCAGGGACCCCACAGCAGCACCTGCCCAGTGCAGCTGCAGGCCTCGTGGCCTCTGGACTCTGGGCAGAAAGCCCGCCGGCCACGCCTCCTTCCTGCCTGGAGCAGCAGTTGCTGGAATTGTGCACGGTGGACGGCACCGGGGCTGAGGCGGCTGAGAGGTGCTGGGAGAGCCCAGGGTGGCAGAGTCTCGTGGATCTGTGGGGTCCCTGGCCGGCTGGCCACCACCTCCCACCCAGCAGCCTTGCCCAGACCACTCACCTGAGGGGCGAGGGGTGCAGGGAACCCCGTGGGCCTGGCCTGGCGCTCGGAGGCTGTGGTCACGGTGCCCGTAGGAGCAGCAGTGAGCGCCCCAGGGGAAGCGGGTATTTCAGGGCTCGGGAGGAGGCGGGGCGGTGGGGCGGGGCCAGGAAAACACTTTCATAAGCGTGAGTCAGCAGGGGCCCCTGGGTGAATGAACTTGCCCCTGGGCCAGACTTAAAGGGCCCCTGGCTGGGCCACCTGCCCCCAGCCAGGCGCCCCTACCCCAGCCCAGGCTCTGTCCCTTCAGGAGGAACCACACCCTGGAATGGGCCGCCCTGGCCTTTTCCCTGAGGGAGGAGGACAGCACACTTAGAGGGGTAAAGGGACAGCTCCTTTAAGCGGGGAGAACTTCCCTGCTCCCCGTTCCCCAGGATTCCACTTCCGGGAACGCGGGCAACACTCCAGAGCTAGCCCTGTAGCACCAGACTGTCCCGTGCTCCAACTCTGCCACTTCCTGGCCGGGCGCACCTGGCAAGTTGCCCTTCGCTTGAGCCTCAGTCTCTCCATCAACAACGAGGGCAGAGTAAGACTCCCTCCTGGGTGGCGTGAGGGTCAGGGGCGGCAGGACCTGCTCGCTGCTTCCCAGGCTCAGCTTCCGGTCGACCCTCGCACCTCCATCTGCCCCCGCTGCCTGTCCTGCCCCGGCGGGCTCCTTGCGGCAGGCGGCTCTCCAAGGCTGCAGGGGCGCCCGGCACGCGGTAGGTGCCCGGATCTGGCGCAGGGAAGGAAGCCAGGAGGCAGGACGGCCTTCGACCCACGGACCTCGGCAAACACTGGCCACTCTTTTCGTCAGTGTTACTGTCGCCTCGTCTTCTGTCCTCTCTGCCACCTGCACCTGGGCCTGCAGGCGGCCACCAGGACAGAAAGTGGGGGCGGGGTAAGGCCCTCATTTTGGGAACAAACTTTAAGGAAAAGCCAAGACCCTCTCCGGTCAAAAAAGTAACATTTTGATGCAATTTTCGAAAAAAATCAAAATGAATGCAAAAAAGGCCAGGAAAAGTGTTAAAATTTTAAATACAGACAGGATCCGTAACACAGTCTGACATACAGAGAAAAACCAGGACTGCCGGTGCTGCCTTTATACATTGGGTATTTTGTCCATCCTGGATTTTTTTTTTTCATGAGTTTTGATTTTTAAGAATACTGCATGAGCTATGCATGCTGGTGCACAACTGTAATCCCAATTCTCGGGAGGCTGAAGCAGGAGGATGCCACAAGTTCAAGGCCAGCCTGAGCTACATAGTGAGCCCCTGTCTCAATACATACGTATATACATACAAAACAATACTGTCTGAACACTTATGTGCACTGACTGTGGAAATGCACAGTGTCCCAGGTGACGCCTCACCTTTCTCATCTTGATCCTGCTTTGGTGGCCTCAGAGTGTGGCATGGGACCCACAGCCCAGCCTGAGCGCTGCCTGCAGGGTAGTGGAAGAGAGGGAACAGGTGTGCTCTGGGCTGGTGGTGCCCTGAGGGTCTAGGGGCAGCAGAAGGAGGTGGGTGAGAGGGCTGGCAGGCAGCCTGGGCTGGGAGAGAGGTCAGATGCCCTGAGCCCGCATCTAGGGTCGCCAGGGGACCGGGAAGGGCCAGGCCCCGCCCTCCTGCCCGCCCTCCTCCCCTGCAGGCTGTGGGCTGTGAGCTTTGCCCAGGTCCTCAGGATCAGAAGAGCCCTGAGCTTGGTTTAATGCTTGGTTGTCACTGCCTTCGAATTCTAGTGATTTTGGAATGAAGTGTCCCGAACAGCCCTTGTGCAGGCCCTCTGAGCCCCGGCCCCCGCTGGCTTCCAACCCCACCCACTGAAGCTGTGCCGGGTGAGCCAGGGCACAGGTCCCCCGGGCCTCTGTTCCAGCTGTGGCTCATGACCCCCAACTCTCTCCCACTGAATATGCGCCCCTCACACACAGAGCCTGGGTCAGGCTTCTGTAGCAGCGGGAGTCCCCTGGGAACTGCCAGTGTCTCTTGTTCACACTGCATCTTTCCCCGCAGCTGCCTCACCTCCACCTCCCCATCCCACAGCTCTGGGTCTGCGACTCCCAGTATCTGCATGTGTAAACTGAGACAGAGAAAGACATCACCCAGGGTCACAGATGGCACCCTGGAGAGTCTCAGCCCAAGGAGGGGCAGCCCGAGGCCAGGGTCTCCAGGGGACAGCCTGGGAAGGCGAGGTTTGCCTGGACCCCAATTCCTGGCCTAGCCTGGCCTCCTCCCCTGTCTGCCTGCCCCTGGGGCCATGCCCCCTTATCTAGCTTTTGCTGATATGGAGAATGTGTTGATAGGGAGAACTGTGGGGCAGGATGTGGACTTTCTTCCCCTTCGCCCTGTTTACCTGCTGGGTGATTATTGGAAATGATTATTGAACTGCTTCTAGAAAGCTAAGAGAAGAAGAGACAGTGTCAAAAGCAGGAAAAGATGAGGCCTGAGGGGTCTTTGGAGAGGAGCAGAGGAACAGGGCTCAGTAGGTGACGGTGGGGCGCCTGTCCTCGGGGTCCTGGGGCCCTGTCCCCTGATCTGCTTGTGGCCTTCCAGCCTCTAGGGGAGGTGGCCTCTGAACATGTGATCACCATACGCCACCCCCCCATTAGGACATGCTGGATGTAGGCTGGTAGGGGGAGTAAAGCTGGAGGCGTCCAGGGAAATTTCAATTTCAGACCCACAGGAAATGAACTTTTAGTGTAAGTATGTCCTATGCAACACTTGGGGTATACTATACTAAAAGTTATCTCTTGTTGACTGATCTAAAATTCCAAATTTTCTGGGCAGCTTGTGTTTTATTTTAATTAATTAATTTTTTGAGACAAGGTCTCACTTTGTAGTTTCAGGCTGGCCTTGAACTCAATATGTAGGCTGGCTTGGCTTGAACTCATGGCGAGCCTCCTGCCTCAGCCTCCTGAATGCTGGGACTACAGGTGTGCACCACCACACCCGGCTAGCCTGTATTTTATTTGGCAATTCTAGTTGTTCAGTATAAAATACACACTAGAGTTTGAAGAGTTAGTACAAGAAAGAAACAGATGAAATGTCTCCTTAATAATTTTTGTATGGATTACATATTGAAAGGAAAATATTTGGCATATTGGGTTACATAAAAGACCTGATTAGATTTAATGCCATGAACTCTTTCTCCAGGTGTAAAGTGGCCATGTTAGCATTTCGGGTCGCATGGATGTGGGCATCTCTGCTGACCCAGGGGAGCATCCTCGGTTTAGCACCAGCCCAAGTGTCCTGGGGCCCCTTTCAGCCCAGATGAGAAGGGACAGCTGTTCGCCCTAAAGCACCAAAAGTGGCTTCCTTCCAAGCCTCAGTCCTCCCACTGAGCATAGAAGACCCCAGTGTGGTGCCAGCAGGGTGGCAGCAGCTAAAGGGCAGGCCTGGTGTCAGCTGGGGGCTCGGGGCCAGAAGGAGTGGCCTTGAGGCGGTCCGCGCAGACGCTGGCCGCTGAGAGCAGCTGGTTCTTCGCACACAGCTATGGCTCAGAGAGGCTCATCTCAAGCCTGAGGCCACAGAACCTGAGCAGAGCGGGGCCTGAGCCCGGGAGAAAGAGCGTGAGTGAACAAGGGGTCCCAGAGCCCTCCATGTTCCCCAGGCATGGCGTGCAGCCACCTGCCATGTGCCCATTCCACAGTGAGGAAACTGAGGCCCCGAGCATAGGAGACACGGACAGCTCCTGATGAGGACAGGACACCGGGGACCAGGCCATCCAGCCCTTCCGGCACATGACAAGAGAGCTAATATTTGTACAGGCCACGCTGTTTGCAGGACCTTGTCACTGGCACTGTCTCATCGATTCTCCCAGCAGCCTCGAGAGGCGGCAGACACACGCAGTAATGATTTCTGCCCCTGGGGGGAGGCAGTGAAGGCCACTGAATGGGAAAGTGGCTTCAGCCCTCAGCCTGCCTGGTGGCAGAGATAGCCAGTGCCCGGCCCCAGGGCGGGCAGCCCAGCGTGGGGCACAGTCACTGTAGAGCCCAGCGGGGAGGGAACGTGCTTGCCCCTGAGTCCTGGGGACCAGGGCTGAGCTGGGTGTGAAAAGCTTCCGCGACAGCATTGGGCAAGTAGGGATTCAGAGTCCAGCTTTCTGCTGTGTGACTCTGGGCACGGGGATTAACTGCTCTGAGCTCCCATTTCCTGTCCCCTGTGAGGAAGAGACAGTGACATCCACGTGGCCGGTGCTTCTCATCCCTGCTGCACACTGCCTCGCCCTCTGGGAGAGACGTCAGAGCTCCTGCGGCCTGGGCCTTGTGCTGTCGGGTGTGGGGCGCCTCACCCTGCAGTGCCCAAGGGGGCGGGGAGGCCTCAAAACCAAAACTAGACATGCCGTTTGGCCCAGCTAGTCCCCTTCTAGGCATCCACCCAAAAGAGTTCAAGACGCTGCGTCACAGTGAGCCACGTATGCCCATGTGACAAGAAGGGGACACTGGTCAGGGGATCAGCACTATGAGCAAAGGCTGTGAGCTGCTTTCCTGTCCACCTCCGGAATACACTTCCGTCAGGGCTGGCGTGAGTCCAGCAGGAATATTATGCAGCCTTGAGAAATGGGCAGTGTAGGACGAGGAGGTGGGGGCTGGGGACTGTGACAGAGACAGACAAGTGGGAGTGGTGGGAGTGATGTGGGTCCCAGGGGGAGGCCGTGGGCCTGGGGAGGGCTGGAAAGGAACCGGGGAGGAGAGAAGCTGACAATTTCTGGGACTGAGGAATTTCAGATGGATTCTTTTCAATTTTTAATGACTGCATTCCTCGTGGGATACATTAATACGTGTACACAACACATCTTCACTCTTTTTACTTCCTCCTCCGCTCCTCTGCCTTCCATCTCTTGATCCCCTTCCCCAATGAGAAAGATCTATCTCCCTATTTTCTATGATCTATCTTCTGTTTTGCTCTTTATTTGTATTTTGGGTTTCTCATATAAGAGAAATCATATGAGATTTAAGCTTGTGTGTCTGATTTAGCTCACTTAGCATTATAGTCTCACAGTACATCCATTTTCTTACACATGACTCAAATTTCCCTTTTTATGGCAGAATAGTACTCCCTTGTATTTAAATGTCCCATTTTCTTTATCCATTCATCTACTTGTGGCCATACAGCCCACTTCTGAGATTTAGTTACGATGAGTGGTGGGGCTATAAACATGGATAGACATGTATCACTGCGATGAGGTGTCTTTAAGTGTTTTGGGAAGATACCTAGAAGGGGACTAGCTGGGCCAAATGGAATGTCTGGTTTTAGTTTCTTGAGGAATCTCCATACTGATTTCCATAGTGCTTGTACTAGTTTACATTCCCACAAACAATGTAGAGGGTTTCTTTCTCCCTCCAATCTTGCCAGCATTTGTTGTTATTTGATTTCTTGATGATGGCCATGCTTTCTGGGATAAGATGATATCTTGTTTTGGTTTGCATTTCTTAATGGCCAAAGATGCTGAACATTTTTCTATGTATTGACTGGGCATTTTTTATTCTTCTTTTGTTCATTCCAGTTGCCCATTTTTTGACTGGGTTTTTATTTTGGGAGAAGTCTAATTTTCTGAGTTCTGTGTATATTCTAGATACTAGTCTTTTGTTTGAGGAATTGCTGGCAAACTTTCTTCTGTAGGCTGTCTCTTCACTCTGTTGGTCGTTTCCTTTGCTGTGCAGAAGCTTTTTAATTTGATATGTCAGATGGATTTTTAAAATTCTAGTTTCCATTATTTTGTCTAATAAACAATGATCCTCATTTTAAATAAAAAGCTGTTTAGTAGGACAAGGATCTTTGGGGCTGGGCATCATTTGCTTGTATCACAAACACCTAGCACAGGGCCCAGGACATAGTAGCAGCTCAAAAAAAGTAAATGAATTAATTAGTCTTGTTGCTTTCAGACTTCCTGGTTGACTTCTTAAATATTTTGGAGCATGGAGGTCCCCTTTAGTTTTCTATTACATGTCTCTGGGTTGATGATGCTTTCCTTATCTTTTATTTATTTATTTATTTAGTTTGTTTGCTTTTAGAGACAGGGTCTCAGTATGTAGTTCAGGCTGGCCTTGAACTCACTATGTAGCTTGGGCTGGTCTTGAATTCGACTTGCTGCAATCCTCCTGCCTAAACCTCCCAGGTGCTGGGATTACAGGCGTGCACCACCACGCCCGGCATCTTTTAAATTTTTGATACCAATTTTGAATCAGCCATCGGTGAAGACAGAACTCTGGCACATCATAAAGCCTCGTGCTCCAGTGAGTACAGCTCTCTGGCTGGCCAAGGAGTGAGAGAAAAGGGTTCTGTCCATGGAGTCAGAGGCTCTGGGCTGCATCTCAGCTCTGGCATCAGCTGTGTGTCCTCGGGCAAGTCACTCTGCTCCTCCGGGCTCCCATCTGCTGGTCCACAGATGAGGGCTAACGAGATTTGTGGCCATGGTGGTTTGTTGCCTAGCACCGGTGGGTGATCAGTCAACGGTAAGGAGCCTTCTCTTCTGAGCATCTTCCTAGTGACCCACCGACTGGCTTATCATGCAGCCCACATTCCCCAGACGAGTCTCCAGGGTGGCAGCTCTCCAAGTGTGGCCCCTAGTCAGCAGCAGCAGCAGCCGCAGCCAAGATTTACTAGAAATGCAGAGTCCCAGGCCTGCCCTTCGGCCTGCCGATCAGAAGTTCTGGGAGGGCCCAGCCACCCCGATTTCCCAAGCCTTCTGGGCAGTTCTGCGGCTCACTCATGCTCGGGAAGCAGGCCTGTAGGATGGGAAGGGGCACTCCACACAGGGCCCTGCCTCCACCGCCCTCAGACCAGTCTGTAGCACAGCAAGACAGATGAGTGACAGCCACCTGGGGAACAAAGGCTGGGCCCTCGGGTGACAGTGTCTCCCTGTGGATTCTCTGATCCATGAGCATGTGCTGGAAGCTGCCCGGAGGGACGGCCAGCCTCGGGGATCTCACGCTGCAGACCCCAGGTGGCCCAGGCTGTCTGACCGGCCCCTCGCCCACACTTCCTGTCTGTCCTAACAAGCTGTGACCTGCACTGGCCCAAGTTCATTGGCCTGCCAGGGAGGCCCGGGCAGCTGCGGGCGATCGAGCTGTTTGCTCTCTGGCACCCCTGTCTGTTGCCCCTTGGCCCCCTTTTCCTTTTTGTCTCATGAGCTGCTAACCAAATCCCCGGGTCACTACCTTATCAGGCTTTGCAAACTGCCCTGGCCTTGCCTCCTTGGAGAGGTGAGGTCGGTGACCCCAGTGTCAGGACAGGAGCAGAGAATGGCCCAGGAGCAGAAGAGCAAATGTGCCTCGGCACCCCCAAGTCCCAGGAGGGGGCTGGGGTGCTGCTCCCAAGGACAGCGGATGGGGGAACAGGATGGCCCTGCCCTTCCCTACCGAGTCCAAGCACCCCAGAGACTCTCAGAGAGGCACACTGGATCCTGCCCTCCCCTCCCCATGGGCCTCCTCTGGGACTCCCTGTTGTCCTTAGCCCACCCCCACTTGGTGACCCCCCACCCCCAGGCCCTGCAGGATCTGACCTGGGAGACCCTGCCCCTCAGTTCACACCTTCTGCAAACCTCTCAGCACCAGCTCTGATTCCCTGCTGTCCGGGTGAGCAGAGACGGCCTCGGGACCTGACATCTCCCAGCCCCACTGTGCTGGGCTCCTCCCCGAGACCTCACGGCGTTTTCTCTGCTAACCCGGGAGGCCACTGTCCTCCTGACAGCACCACGCAAGCCAACAAGTGTTTCCTGTGCAAGCGTCCTGAGTCAGGATGCAGAAAATAAGAGGAGTTTGCCGAGCATTAGCAAGCGGGGGTGTCGGACATCATGGAAAGCCCTTTGGGAGGGGGCGCTTCCCCCGGGAAGGGGTTGGTGGTTGCAGAAGGCCGGGAGGCAGGCAGACCCTCATCTAAAAAGCCCATCTGGGATTGGGGTTTTGCTGGAGGAGCTGGGCAGGATGGCGGGTGGGTGGACGGGGCCCTGGGAGGCCAGCCCATCCAGGTCGCACAGAGCCTGCCACCTGGGGGACCACTTGGACATCACTGGCTGCACTGGACACCCGGGGGACTTCGTGTTGGGACTGTATAGACTGGCAGGCATGGGCACAAGAGTTAGCAGCTGTGGTGGCTGCTCAGGACAAGCTGACTGCACCTCGGGCCAGCATGCCGGCAGGTGAGAAGGAGGATAGGCTCCGGGTCCCTCCTGGAGTTGCGTGTGCGACCTGATGATGGAATAAACCTGGGAGCAAGCAGTGGTGGCCTGTCGGATGTTAGACTCCCCACTCCCTCAAATCCAAAAGGCCTGCTGTGTAGTGGCTGCTGATCCCTACAGTGTGGACTCCCAGCATGCAGGATCGCAAGCTGCCAACTTGAGTGCAGATTGGGGGTGCCTGTGCCTGTTGTCTCCAGCCACCACCAGGGATGGACGATGATGGGGCGGAGCAGAGTGGGAGGGAAAGAGTTTCAGGCGCACGGACCCCTCCATCGGGTTCCCTGGGGCCAGGGGTGGGATCACGAGGCCTTGGCTGGTGCAGAAGCGGGAGCTGCTGCGAAAAGGCTGTGTACAAAGAGGGACTGGAGACTGCCCAAACAGCATGAGCAAGGAGAAAAGGGGGCTGGTCAGGGGCCGAGAAGTGACCCCTTCCAGTGGCTCTGCACTCTCTGGTCTCCTGCCGGTCTGTGATGACGGAGTCTTGCTCCTGGCAGAGCCTGAAGGAGTCTTCCAGGGACTGGAAGCTCTTGCTTTGGGCCTTGATTCAGGAGCCCTCTGGTCACTGACCACACCCTGGGGAGCTTCCAAAGCTGGTAAAAGGGTGCTGGCCAGGCTATGACGAAGCAAAGGCTGTGGCCATCACATCCCGACCAAACCCAGGGCGGCACGGCACGGCAGCACCTTGCTGTGGCTGATCTTCACGCGGCACTATCGGCAGCACTGACTGATGGGCAAGCCGGGACAGCAGGCCCAGCCGCTGCCTGACGGTAGTGCCCGCCTGCGGCCTGGACCTCCTGCCCGGTTTCACCAGCTCCCCCAAACACAAGGAGGGACTTCTCCGCGACACCACCCTGAGTATCATCATTCATAGTTCCCTCGCTCTTCATGCCATGAACCTTGGGTTGCCTCTGGTTAGTCACTGTCATCTCCATCACTGCCACCATCTTCATCGTCATCACCACCATCTGACCATGTTCACTACCGACACCATGGTCACCGTCATCCTGTATCACCACAATCGCCACCTCTCTCTCCAGCATCCCTGGGGAGTGGGGTGGGGGATCGCTGCTGAGCTGCACGCGCAAGTTTTCTGCAGTGACCATGTAGGACTCATGTGTTTAACAGGCGCAGTTAGAGGTGGGGCCTGGGCATTGTGCCAAGCAACGGGCAGGGGCCAGGGGCCTGTCTGCATAGGTACCAACTCCGTCCCCCTTACAGGGCCACGCCCAGCAGGACCTGACAGGCCTGGGATCCTGGGTTGACTTCCGTCCCGCCTTTGACCTTGGCTCCCTCAGGGCTGCCTCCCTCGGGGCTGGGTGCTGCCAGTAGGCACAGTCAGGACTGAGGAGGCCTGGAGCTGGGCACGCTGGGCACCTGATGGAGGGGGGCAGCCTCGCCATCTGGGCTGAAGATAGGAGCTGTGGAGACTGTGCTGCACCAGTGGTACACACACCATCCTTGTCTGCGGGCAATGTCTGCACTCAGGGAGGGACTGAAGCATGGGGGACAAACCCCAGCAGGCTGGGCCTGGCTCTGTCCACTCAGAGCCAGGTCTGCGGCCTCACAAGCCTGGGCAAGGATGCACTGTTGCCATCGAGGATTCTGGGCCTGACTCCAGGCCACTCCCCTCCAGGCTTCCTCCTCCTGCCAACCCACCTTCTGCTCTCCACCGATCAGGGTTGTCAGATCCTGCCTCCCTGGCCAGCAGTGGGGTTAGATCTGTGCCGTGCCCTCCTTGGCCCCAGGTCTCCTGGCCTTGGTCTAGACTTTTCCTGCATGTGGTCAGGCCTGGAGGCGGGCAAGAGAGAGGGGGCCGTCTAACAGGCAGTTGTAGGAGCCAGCACCTTTACTGGGCAGAGGAGTTCCTACCCTCCCTAGGCCAGAGCCAGGAATGCTGCATAACCTACAGGGGTCAGGGTAGAATCCACACTTGGGGCTCCTTGTTCAACAGTTACAAGGATTTCGAAATGATGACAGCAGAACTTCAACACAGCCTGGGGTGTTCTGAGGGCCATGTGCTCATGAAGCGGGCCCTGGCCAGGCCCTGTTCAGAGGCTGCAGGACTGGGGCTCTGCCAGCCAGTCATCCATCCATCCATCCATTCATTTATTGGTTTTTTACTTTGGCCTGACCTCTTCCTTTTGTTCATTTATTCATCATTCACACCATGAGCAGGGGCTGAGCTCCTGCAGTGTGCCGGGTGGGCTGGGGCCCTGAGATAGGAGATTAAGCTGGTCTCACCTCTGTGCTGGCCTTGGGCGAGCATCCCACAGCCACAGTTCCCACGGCCCCTCCTGCCATGTCTAGCCCAGAACTCTGGTGGCCCCAGACTGGAACCATCTCCTGGGCTTCTCACCTGCCTTGTCAGGGTGCCGAGGACGTGATGGCTCTGCTCCCCGATGGCGCCCTCTTCCCCAGAAGAGTGGGGCATGAAACCCTGTCTTTCGTTCTCCTCCATCCCTCCATCTGTCTCTGACCCCAGGGCCCCTTCGTCTCCTGCCTGCTTTATCATTATTTTTAAAAAACAAGGCATAACCTGACTTAGAGAAAGCATCTGCATCTTAACATGCAGCCCTGTGATTTCTGCAGATGTACGAGCCCTTGCGACACCACCCAGGTCCAGACGGGCCCGGGCGGCACCCTGGGGGCCTCCCTCCAGCCCTTCTTGGCCCTTTCTGACTTCTGTCCAGATGGGTCAGTCGAGCTGCTTCTTGCTGCTAACGTAGGTGGACTCGCACACGCCTGGCTTCCGATGGTCACCGGTGTCCGCAGTCACAGGTGACGTGTGGGCCTGCACGCTCCTCCGCGTGCTGGACAGCGCTCCTGCGCCTGAGAGCTGCCTGCTCATCAGCTGTTTCTGTTTCAGCTCAGACAGTCCATGGGAGTCTGTGTAGCTACCTGCTTTTGTTTGGGCATCTGGGTGCACGCCCCGAACTGCTGGCCACAGGGGAGGTACACAGCTTTCCAGAGGGTCCCCACAGCTATGGGCTGCTGAATCAGCCTTCCTGACTACAAGCTGGAAGGTGTGCCTCACACACCCTGCTCTGACGGCTGCTCAGGCTGCAGAGCCCAGGGCCCTCCATATGCCTATCCCCGCCCGCATTGGACTCCAGGTGCTTCCCCTGAACTCCCATAGGCTGTGGTCTCTCTGTAGCACCTTGAGCTGCTGACTTCTGCGAGGCCCTGAGCAGCCTCTTCTGCCACCTTGATTCGGGTTGGCATTGTTTGTGGGATGCTGTGTGGTCAGGGCAGGCTTGGTCTCTCTGTCAGCACCTCTGGCTCCAGGCCCACAACCCGTGTCCCACAGTCCCCAGGGGTTCCGATGCACACATGTGTGTCTGTGTCCCCAGAGCCTAGCTGTATGCCGGGCACCTGGGAGGCCTCAGGGATCACACAATCAAAACAGGTGGGCACATGCTGAGGGTTAGGAGCCACACAGTGAGGTGCATGCATTTTATGTGTGCAGCTCGAAGTTTTGCAGATGTGCACAGCAGTGTGACCACCATGCAGTTGATGTGGGACATGCCCAGGCCCCTGGAGGCTTCTCCGGGCTCAAGTGGTTTTTTAAAACCTCTTTTCAACTTTTTGAGCCCATGGATTGTTTGCCTGTTCCTGATGTTGGCAGAAGTGGTCTTGCACAGGGTGTTCTCTTTGGAGTCTGGCTTCTTCTCTCAACATCGAGTCTCTTGCTCCGTGTGGCAGCTCCTGGGCCTGAACCCCTCTTCCCTGACCTCCACGTCTTCCTTAGCCTGTACCTTGCCTGTTTCCCTCCCGACTACTCTTCAGGTTCCGTTTCCTTCCTCGGCTCTGGTGGGAGCTTTGTAAAGTCCTGGTTTCTGAGCACACAAGGCCCTCTCTTCCTGTGCTCAGCAAGGTGGCCTCGACGTTCAGGATGTGTGACATCCTTGGAAAACATGAGCCATGGTACGGCCTGGCCGTTCCCAGAGGGCCCCAGGCAGTGTGACCAGGCCCCCTGCCTCCCAGCCTTGCTGTGTCCCCTCTGCAATCCCCTGGCCTTCCGGCCGGTGCACTGGTCCACGTGCATCCCCTTGAGCCGCATGGAGAAGCCTGCCTGGCCACTCCCTCCACACTTGCTGCGGTGGCAACAGAGAGCCACTTCTATCTCTTAGGGAAGGGGAGGCCACAGTTGAGTGCACTCCTAGAGGTGAATTCTTACATTGGGTCCCTGGACCAGCAGGACCAGCAGGACCAGCAGCCCATGGGAAACCCCAGTCAGGGTCAGAAACCTCCGTGTGACGCTACAACCTGTGTCCCACGACCTCTGGGGATTCTGATGCACACATGTATGTGGGTGGGCACATGTATGTGAGATCTGCTGGCTCCTGGACTATGCATGGGTGGTGATGAGCAGAGCGGGTGGAATGAGCAGGCGTGCATCATTGTCATTCTAAGATGAGGGACAAGGGACGAGGAGACAAGGCTGGTGACCAGAGCACCACAGCTTCCCTGAGGACAGGCTGATTCCCAGGTGGTGTGAGGTCGGTGCTGATGCGTGGGGACCCGATCCCAGCCCACCCCCGACGAGGGGCCCAGCCCAAGGCATCCTCTTTCCTCTTCTGCCCGGCTCTGAGCCGGGAGGCTGAGCAGCAGGCACTGTGTGCCCAGCACCCTGGCCCGCTGGCTCCTGATGGCCGAATCCGAGGGAGGCAGGGGCTGAGGGGCTGAGGGCAGGAGCAGCAAGTGCTCAGGATAGCGAGGTGCTGGGAAGGACAAGGCACGGGTGTAACACCACACTTGCCCAGGTGGGAAGGAGGGAACTCAGGTCTGGGCGCTGGTTCTCCGCGTGGGGGTGGCCCGGGGTCCCTGGTTCAGGGTGCGCTTGAGGTGTCTGTGACTAGTTGCTGGACAGGACCCAGAGTCATCGTTCCCCCAGGTGGAAGAGCCCAGCAGGATAGTCGTACAAGGAGCTTAATCTCATGGTGTCTCTGCTCTCCGCTCTTGCTGCCCCCACCCTGCCCCAGCTCATCTGGCGACCCAGCACGAAGAGGGCTTCACAGTCGTGTTTCCCAAACACACTGATTGCCCACTCTTCTTTGTGGCATCTTGTAGAGCTGGGGTTCCCTGGAACACACGTTGGGAACTGTGGGTCACGCATTCATATAAATACTGTCACCCTTAAAGGCCTGGAGACCAGGAACTCAGTGAGTCAAGGACAGTAGTTGAGGCCGAAAGGTCAACAGTGCCCTAGTCTTTTGTCCTGACCACCCACCATAATCATGGGGACCATCTCCAAACCTGTTGCTTTAGTGGGGGTGAGATGTGGCCAGGGACTGGGATTTTTACAAATTCCCCAGGTGACTGCAATTGTGTAGGAAGGCAAGACTTGTCCTCTGCAGCTAGGACCAGTGGAGGGGGCAGGAGGATGGTGGTCTTTCTGTATTGCAATCTTGGGTCACATTAACCAGGGTACAGGCTACAGAATGTGGGTGGTGATGGTCCTGCTTGACTTAGCACTGATTCATACTTGGTTCTGAGCACTACATCTTAACAGAAACACCCGAAATTGAAAAATGCTCATAAAAGAGGAATCAAGAAGATTCAAAAGCTGGTCTTGAGGGGGCCAAATCAAGCCTGTTCTCCCTGGAGACAGCCGGCACTGCTCGGAAACGGAGGTGCTGGGCCACCATGTGTCATGCCTGCCCCTGGCTCGCTCAGCCACCCTGGTTTCTGCCCAACTGCTGCCATCGTGGAGTGAGATCAGAGCGACGGGCTCCGGGGGTGAGCAGCAAGGATAACTGTAAGTGATTCAACGGCAATGAATGATTCCCCAGGGCTGGGCAGGGACAGGCTCATCCCCTAGTCTACCGCCTGATTCAATGAGCGCGTGGATTTTCACGTGCAGGACAGCGAGGGCCAGTCGGGACGACGGTGCGGGTAATGGGGGGGGATGCCCAGTGTGGGGTCCCTGCAGGCAGGCCTGCCGCGCCTGCCCCCCCGACTGCTCTCTGCTGGGCTTCTGGCCCGGGGCTGTACTCAGGGGAGGGATGAGTTTCCTTGATATGGGAAGACAGGTAACCAGGTCTGGGAACGGGACAAGCACTCCTGGTGGCACAAACAGCATGTGCAAAGGGCTGGGGGCCGACAGGGCTTGGTGTGTCTGAGAGCCACCATGGGACCTGATGTGGGGGGTGGGGAGGAGGAGGAGGCTGGAGAGGCGGCAGAGGGTGGCCACTCGGGGCTCTGGGAGGCAGCAGGACTAGAAACCCAGCCTCAGGGCCCTACCTGCTGTGTGACCTGGGCAAGTAAGTGACTCAGGTCTTCTGGGCCTCAGCTTCCTTATGGGAGATGGAGATCAAGATGGCCCTCATCTCTCAGGCCTGGGAATGATGCTTGGCCTAGGGGCTGTGCCTGGCTAGCATCAAGCTGTGCAGAGGGTCAGATGCATCATCACTTGCCACCCTTAGCTCCAGAGAAGCCTGGGGCAGCCCGGGCCGGGCTCCTGGGCAGGTCAGGCCCTTTCCCACTCTAGTTGCTCCCTCCCACGGCCCCCGGCACACGCCGCCACACAGCCCCACTCCTGGGTCCTGTCCAGGCCGTTCCCTGTGGTCTGTGTCTCCCACGGCTGACCACATCCTGGAACCGGGCCTTGGCACGCCCTGGGGAGTGCGGGGACTCCAGGGCACCCGGGGACAGTGTCCCTCTCTGATCTGCCCAGCTTCTGCCAGGGTCAGGTAGGGCTGGGTGCTGGGTGGGCAGTGACGCTTGGGGCAGGCAGCAACTGGCTTTGAAGGGAGGTGTGGCGATGGGAGAAGGGTGGGCCCTGAGGCAGAAGATGGCCTGGCCACTTGCTCCCTGTGGGAGTGGGGCTCAGACTGCTCCCTGCTTGGGGAACCCGACTCCTGCCCAGGAGCCAAGGCTGCTCCCACCCTGCCATCCCAATCTCCCTTCCAGGACTCTCCTGCCTCCTGGCTCAAGCAGAAACCTCAGAGCCAGCCTGGAGTCTCATCTGCACCCCAATCCCTAGCAAGACTCATCAGTGCCAGCTGCAAACACCTGCAACGCCCTGCTGCTGGTGGAGCCCGAGAGCTCCCCCAGCCTAGACGGGGAGCTGGGAGGCCGGAACTGGGCCTCTGTATGGCTGTGGGGTTGGGGAGGGACCCAAGGGATAAGTACCAGGACCCCAAGGGCCAGGTTGCTGAGGTCACTGATGGGTGACGCTTCTTGGGGGTGGCCTTGGAAGCTCGGAGACTTTCTGTGAGTCTTGGCAAAGGCTGGGAGGCTTCAGCTGAGGGAAGAGCTGGGGTCACCATCAACCCAGGGTGGGACCAGGCCTGGTGAGCGGGGCAGGGAGGAAGCCAGGCCGAGCTGGGAGGGCAAGAGGGCTGCCGATGGTCAGGCCACATGATGGGGGGATGGGGTGCAGAAGAGTGGATGCTGAGAGAGCGAGCAGGGCTGAAAGTGCTGTCTGGGTCTGGGGTTCCCACTTATCAAGGATGGGGGGTGACTGCTTCTCACCAAGGCCTGTTCTTTCTCCCTCAAGCACTCTGGGTGTGTACCGGCTATTTCAACCCTGTCCTCCCACAGGACTACTCAGTGTGGGGACGGCGGATCATGTCACGTCCAGTGCTAGGTAAGAGCAGGGAGCTCATCCAAGTGAACAGTCATGACTGGAATTGAGTGTCTGGAGATGGGGGTGCTGTGGGTGGAAGGGTGACTGCAGGAGCCTGAGAATGTGACCTTGGGGATGAGTCTGTGCAGATATAATAAGGACATGAGGTCACCTCAGGTTGAAGGGGGGGTCCCACGTCCAGGGGCCCTGAAGAACATGGAGGTTTGACGGACACAGGAAAAGCCTTGTGACCCTAGGAACGGAGAGCAGAGCCGGGGAAGGTGACACCACAGGCCTGGAGGAGCCAAGAACGCCTGGGCCTTTGCAGTGACACGGCCCCCGTGGTGTGGATGCAGCTGGACCTCCGACCTATAGCCCTGTGGAGGACATTCTTGTTATTTCAAGCCCCCAGTGTGAGGTCGGCCACCGGACAGTGACATGGGAGGAGTGGCAGGAGATTAAACCAGGCAGAAGGGGGATTTTGTTTGGGATTTCTTCTTCTTTCAAGGTTCAGGTTTGGGCTTTGAATGTGGTTCCAGTGGCCATGGGCCTGCTTAGGGTTAGGTCCCCTCCTCTCTGCCTGGCCAGTGGTGGCCCCAGGAAGAGAGAGCCTGGGCCTGCGCACACCTCTCTTCTGTGGGACTGTGCTGGTCTCCAGGGGAGACCATGCCATGGACCAGCCTGAGAAGCTGGAGCACAGTGGCCTTGTCCAGTCACGATGGCCCCCATACTGAGGGCTGGGCCGCATGCAGCAGCGCCCAGGGCGGGGCCCGGAGAGGTGGCGGGACCCTTGGGCGCCGACCTCAAGGGTGAGCTAGCTCACTGACGGGCTCACGGCCGAATGGGCTGTCAGGAGGCGGCGCGCGGAGGAAGTGGTCACCCAGGCGTGCCTGTGAAGGCATGACTTGTCCCTGGCCCTTCTCCTCTGGCTCTGCCTCTCGTTCTTCATCCTGGCACCAGGAGGTGGCAGCTGTCCTCGGCCCTGCCCTTCCACCATGTTTTTACCCTGAGCCAGCAGACCACAGATTGAGCCAAGATAAACCTCAAACCAAGCCAAGATAAACCCTTCCTCCTTAAGCTGTGTGTCTCAGGTGTTTGGTCACAGTGACGAGAAGTGACCAATAGACAGTCCCCCCGGTTCTGTAGACAGAAGAACTTTGGGCCAGAGAGAAGTGGTGTGCTCAAGGTCACACAGAGGTCCCGCCAGAGCTGGACTTGAATGGCCAATGCCAACGCTCTCTGTGTGGTCCAGGCACCGCTGGAAAGTGACTGGCACGTGGGGCAGGACTCAGGAAGCTCCTGCCTAAGCTGACGCAGTGGCCCTCCAGAGAATACAGATGGGGAAACCAAGGCACAAGCTGACATGCTCCATATCCTCGGGGTTTTGTGCAGCTGAGTCTAGGGTCTAGTCCCCCAACCCTGTCACTGCATCCAGGCCCCCAGTGACCCTTCCCTGGGACCCCCAGTCAGGACACACATTATCTGCACCTTCTCAGTGGAGGGGACTCCCCTCCTCACTGCGGACGGCCCTGTTGGACCCAGAATTCTCTGCTCCCCTGATGAGCCTCAGAAGAATGAGCTGCAGCTGTGGTCCCACAACCTTCCTCCAAAGGCCAGCCTGCAGCAGCTCCGAGGGGACCCTCCTAGACACAGGGCAGGGACTCCCTGACAGCGGTGCGGCTGTTACTTCTGAGAGCTGCTCTGGCACACCTGCCCTGGCACATCTGCTGCTGTGAGGCAGGAGAAACTCGCCCCTTCTCTCTGTCGAGCCCCCTCCCCACATGGCAGCTGCCTCCTCTGCTGCACTGGGATACTTCCAGATCACAGGGCGAGCAAGGAGTAGCCACCCAGCTCCCAGGAGTGAGGTAGGACACAGGGAATAAAAGGTAACGAGGAGACATGGGAACCGCAACTAAAAACTGTCCTTTTAAGAAGACTGCAACTTCCCGGGAACCAGCCGGTCACCCAAGGCGATCCATACCGGCATCCCTTTGGTTACATTTAGACTTCTTCCCTCCCACATCCATCACCCCCAAACTCCTTCGGAATACTGCAAGCCCATAAATCGGCTTCACCGAGAACGGACGGAACAGGAGCCTGATCTAAAGGTAAAGGAGCAGGTTGAGCCAAGCGAAGCATGTTTAAATTAGCTATTTCAAAAAAAGAAGAAAGAGAAAGCAAGCAAGCAAGCAAGCACCGATACCTGCGGATGGGCGAGTGCCCTCTGGGGTGGCGCCACCTTCCCAGGGCTGTCCCACCCCTTCGAGAGAAGCGTAAACGTTCGCAGTTCCACGCCGTGTCACATCTCCTTCCTGAGCATCGCGCCCGCTCTCAAGTGCCCCCCAACACACCTTTCCCACGCTTCTTACTGACTCATCCTGAGACAGGAGTCAGTGACCTTGCTACAGAAGAGTGGGTTCAGTTCCTTATTTCAGCTTCAGGACTCTCTCAGACCCGGCCTGGGACAGGAGGATAAGCGGAGTGGGGTCAGACACAGGGGCGAAGGGGGACACCCTCCGGGGAACACAAAGACACTGTGTGAGGAGAAGCAGGGTCACGGCTTCTGGGGCCGGCGGAGCCTGGGAGCTCGGCGGCTGCCGGAGTGCGGCAGTAACACTGGACGGGGGCTGGCGGGGTCCTCACACGGCCATCAGGGAGGCCCGCGAGGTGTCTCGGCACTGTTTGCACACTGTTACCAACTGGCCACAGAAGTCTTGGACCAAACAAAAAGCTCACTTGGAACACAAATACGGAAAACTGTAAGTTAAAAAAATTATTCCACTGGTTTGCTTGCTACATTAACATTGAGACACTTACTGTAAATTCAGGCAAGGCTGCGGGGCTCACAGGTCCCACATCAAGGTTCTAACAAAAGGAGTCCCAGCTGCTGTCCTCTTTCGTAACGACCGGGCCAGGGCCTCTGGGCCAAGCTGTGGGGTTTTCTGTGTTTGGTTTTTGTTTTTTGGGTGCTGAGGACAGAACTCAGGGCCTTGTGGTTGCTAGGCAAGCGCTCTACCACTGAGCTAAATCCTCAACCCCTTGTTTTGTTTTTTGAGACAGTATCTTGCTACATAGCTCAGGCTGGCCTCGAACTCTCGGCGATCCTCCTGCCTCTGTCTCCTGAGGGCTCAGACCACAGGTGTGCGCTACCACGACCTGCTCAGAATATTGTTTGCTCTGGGGTTCTGTAGATGGCTAGCAATGGCAAGTGCCATCTGGCTGGCCATCAAGTGCCGGCACGGATAAATCACAAATCACACTCAGGGGTCATTGGGGTCTCAAGTTCCTGCACAGCACTCCCGTCGCATCTGTCCTCTCACTGGCCTCTCCCGCCACCCCCATCACCCCTGCTCTGAAGCAGCACGAGCCACGGACCTGCTTGGGTCCTTGTGTGTCAAGGGCAGAAAGCAAGGGTTTGCACGGGTGCTTTGTGGGGCTTGACTGGTGTTAGTGTGAACGGAGTGTACTTTTAACCCTTTCTAACATTTATTAATCCCCTCTACTCCTCTGCCTTTTTTTTTTTGAGAGAAAACAACAATATCTAACTAAAATTTGATAGTTTTATCATTTATTTTTTACTCTTAAATTCTATTCAATGACAAGAAATACTGAGTTCTTATTTTATTCATGGTATACAATCACAGTGATGCCGAGGTAGGAAGAGAGCGTGGCCTGACCTGGCTGGGAAGATGGACATGACCTTGGGGAGTGGCCTTGATCTGACGTCAGCCTGGGGCGCGAAATTCCAATCACCCCTCTTCTCACAGGATCGAGAAACTCCCAGGAGAACAGAATCCAGATAAATGTGAATGGCACCACGAGCTCACCCTTCGCAGCAGTGGCTGCTATTTTATTCACCCGGCCAATCGGCCAACCCAGTCTCTCTTTCGTTACTTAAATAAACCTCCTTAATGCCCTAAAATTCGCTCCTGCAGTTCATTGTCTGCGAGAATAAAGAATCTGGAAACAGAATTTCGAATTCCCCGCTCGCTCTAACAACAATGCCTGGGTGGAGTGGCACATGCCTGTAGTCCCAGCTGCTTGGGAGGCTGAGGCAGGAGGATGGCAAGTTTGAGGCCAGCTTGGGCAACTTAGTGAGAGCCTGTCTCAAAACAAAACTGAAAAAACAGGCTGGAATATAGTTTAGCATGCATGAACCCCTGGGCCTGACCCACAGAGTGTGTGTACCTGTGACACCCACACTCCTGCCTCCAGGAAATGATCTGGAAGAGCAGGGCTGAGTGTAGGCTCTGGCTGGCAGGTGGTAGAAAGCAGGGGAGGTGCTGGCCTGGGGAGCCCTGGGCCCCCGCAGCAGCTCCGAGGTCTGCTCCTGGCCCAGAGAGAACGGCCTGGCTGTGCGGCCCAGAGCAGGTGTAAGTCAGGGCGGCTGCCTCACCTGTTAGGAACTCCGCTCTGGGGCTGGGGCTGTAGCTCCTGGCTGTGCAGCCCTTGATGAGCATGTGCAAGGCCCCAGGTTCCATCCCACACCACAAAACAATCCCAAACACTCAGCATTGGTCTCCCTGGCTCCTGGAAGAGGCTGGGGAATCGAACAGCGCCGTCTAGTGGCGACATGGTGGACAGCGCCTGGGATGACCCTGCCCGGGGCCCTGCAGGGACCCGCTTTCCCAGGGGTAGAACGCGAATGTGCACTGAGCTCTCCATCCATCAGGAGCTTACTGCACTAAGTGGCTGGCCTGCCGTTGGTCAGGTGAGGCTGAGGTGGCGGCGGGGCCTGAGTCAGACGACCCCCAGCACAAACAGCACCGTGAGCAGAGGGCAGCTGGGGCCTCTGTAAATGCGGCTTGGGTGTCTCTCCCTTCCTCAGCCATCAGGAATCAATGAGGTGAAGTATGCAAATGCAAATGGTAAAACATCATGGCAAGAAAGGTCGGCAGTCACCTCTGTCCATTTTGCTAAACTGCAAATAAGGCAGAAGCTTTCCGTGGTGAACAGAAGTTACCAGGCAGCTTCTATTTCTAAACGAACTTCAGGTTCCAGTGAACATCTCAAAATCCATTACACATCAGAAAGAGATGTTTGCTCAATTTAAACCCTAAGTGCACCTTATGCTTAATTTCAAATAAAGCCTAGAACGAGCTAATGCTTGCAAAAATGTTGAATATTCCAACCCTTCTCCTTTCAAGCCACATACGGAACAAAGGAAGATAGAGCCTCCTCTTCCAGGAGAGTATCAGGTTCTCAGGACTGAGCGAGGGCAGAGCTATCACCTCTTGGTTGTTCTCCTGAAGACCAAAACCCTCAGATAGGAGGAGCTGGAGGAGAGACCCAGAGAGCAGCAGAGGGGCGTAGGTGCAACTCCTGCTAGGCAGGTCAGAGCTTGCACAGGAGGCAGCTGGGACAGCGGGCTGCTGCCGGCCTGGGCCCTTCCTCTGCAGAGCGTGCTGCTTAGTTATCAGGGCTTGGGGCCCCTGTGCCATGCAGCGCTCCAAGACCCGGAACCAGTCAGGTACTACCAACAGGGACAGAAACACACACACTCTAACAACCAAGTAAGGGGATGACAGATCTCAGAGCCTTCATTTAGGTGACCGAGGGGCCCAAGTCCAGAGGTGAGAGTCTTAATAATGATTAGCAGCACAGCTTTGCGAGTGAGGCATTGGCAAATGCTTTACACACGTCTCCCTTGAGCCTCTCAGCAGGGGGAGATGCCTGGGGTACCTCAAGTTACAGATGAGGAAACTGTGGCCAAGAAAAAGTGTGAAGTGGCAAGGCTGGGATCCAAAGTGGGCACTGGCTGGAGTCAAGGCCTGTGGCTCCACCCTTATGTCTCATGCTACCTTTTAAAAGAGGGCCTATGAGCAAGTCAGAGCATGTGCACCCCAAGTCCAGCAGCACTGCTTGGATACGAGTCCCTGCAGGGCACAAAGCTGAGCCTCTGGGGAAGCCTTTGTGGATAGTATGGAGGGGGATGGGGTCTTTCTGAAGCAGAGCCCACAGCAGAGACAGGGGAGCCAGAGCTCGGGCTCTGTGTGGGAGGAGGGGGATGAGCTGCTCCTGAGACAGGATCAGAAACTGGCTCCGGAGTGTGGGGGCAGGCTGTGGCCAGATGCAGTGGTCAGGGTGGCTGCCCAGCACCCCGGGGAGCAGGCGGGTGGAAACCAGGTCTGGGAGATTGATTGCCTGCGCTCTTAGCTACTGGGTGCCCTTGCAGCGATGTCTCCTGGCCACTGGGTAGCACTCACCTGTAGGATGCAAACTCAGAATGCTAGAACCCAGGGAACAGTTTCACTGCCCTCAGAATGGGCCAAGCTGTCTGCTTCTGAGTTCTGCTCTGCTGTGGTGGACAGTGCAATGGCTGACACACTATGCAGTCACTGGGCAGTGTGATCACCACTCGGTGGGGGTGGGGAGCCAGACGCCACCTTCTGTCCTTTAGGGGCTCTTGGATATGTTTGGGAGGGAAACAGCCCACGAGAGGCTTCCGGTAACATATATGGGGGGGTTCAGTTATCACAGCTTCTCCGAGGCTGGAGGAGGGGCATCAGCATGTCCACCTGTTGGTCCAGCCAGCCAGACCTTGCTGGGCATCGGTAAATGCACAGCACTCTAGGAGACATCTGCGGACAACTGTGTGGGCCAAGTGATGGGTTCTGAGCTTCACATCACATCTGCTTTCTCTCGGCTTTCCCGTGTTCGAATTTTCCTTAATAAGAGGTAGAACAGGGACCTGAACTGCAGTCCCAGGGTGCGGCTGCCACCCAGAGGTGCTGATGCAGCAGCTCTCCCGAGGGCAGTGCCAGGAGCCAGGAGGCCCTGGCACGAGAGCACTTGGGACGCGGCAGCCTGGGGGCTGGCAGACGAGAGGGTAGAGAGCCCTGCGAGTCAGGCCTGGCTGGGCTGGGTCCCGGGCCGAAACTGCTACCCTGCGGGCTCAGGAAGATCCAGCATTCTAGTGACCACCACAGTGTGGTCTGTTACAGGCCAACAAGTCACAGCAAAGAGGACACGGAAGGACCCTGGCATAGATCTGGAAGACGGAGAACAGGGAAGGTGAGGGGACCTGTGTGCCCAACTGACAACAGTGACACGCGCAGACACAGTGGGCACACATGTGCAAGGACACACACAGATGCACTGACACAGCCCTCCCCCCATCTTCACTCTTGTTCCACACTCTGGCACCCTCTTCGAGAGCCCCACACGTCCCCATGGCCTGGCTGGGAACCAGGGCTCAGTGGGCACCTGAGAGCTGATTCCACCTTCCCCGGACTCTAATTTTAAGGGCAACTGCTGTTAAATAATCGTGTTTAACGCTTTACAGAACAAACTTGTTCTTTACTTTTCAGTTCATTATGAACTTGAATCATTGTAGTTTTCAAGCCTAGAATCAACTTAGGCCTCCCACAGCAACATCTCTTAACTTCCTAGACCCTGTAAAGTCACGTACTGGTTACAGTTCAGAGCGTCAGCATTTCCCCGGCAGGATGTAGCACAGCCCTTCACCCCTCGGCACCATGTGGAGAGAAATGGCCCCAGCAGCCACGGCCGAGGCCTGCTCCTGCCCCGTAGGCTCGAGGGAGGACGCGTCTCATTTGGGCCGCCTGCCCTCATCCTAGGCCCACAGTCCCCCCGGGTACCAAGACACAGAGGGCACAGAGCTTCCTGGCACTTCAGGAGGCGCGCAGTGAACCTCAGGGTGTGAGCACCAGCACCTGCCGCCTCTTCTGGGTGGCACGTCTTTGCCAGGGCAGCAACGCTGGCTCACGGCCTCCAACAGCACCCTGCTGCAGCAGGTGATGCAGCACAGCTGTGGCTTTCCTCAGGAGGCTCCTCCTGACCCTTCCAGAAGGCGACCCTTTTGGGATGGGCCCTGAGCTGTGGGAGGGCTGCACCTAGAGCTTGCTGTTCTTCTGGAACTGGGCCACCAGGCTGAGAACCTGCTCGGAAGCTTTGATGTTCTTGGAGCCCAGGTAGGCGGTGCTGTTGGGGCCCGTCTCCTCCGGGTAGTAGCGGTAGTTGGCCATGAGGCCACACGAGCTGGTGAGGCCCCTGGGGCTGGTGTCGCCCATCCAGTTGATGCGCCACATCACAGCTCCATTCTGCAGATGGAAGTTGGCCACAGGGTTGAGGGCGTAGCCGCGGTGCTTCTCGCCATACAGGTACCAAGCACAAAGCCGCATCAGGGGCGCCTGCAGCGCCCGCACCAGCTTCTCTGACTGCGCCCACTCGCTGCTGCTGAGGAGGACCTTGAGGGTCTCATGGACGGGGCTGTCGACAATCTCAGCGATTTCTTTACATTCCAAATCTGTGAACAGTGCGTTCCGTCCGTGTTCCTTTGTCTGAGAGTTTAGAAGCCCCAGAAGCCACTTGGTGAATCCAGGTATGGGTGACAGACTTGAAAAGGCCCCCAGGTGAGGAAACTCCTTCTGTACGGCAGGCAGATGAAGAGAGGGAGGTGGAAAAAACACACAGATTCAGCAGACTCAAACCCACACGGGACACCTCTGAACTCAGAGTCTAGTGTCATTGCTCTGTAGCTGACAGAGTGAAATGTGACACGCATCGCTGTATTTTTCTTCTTTCAAGGCACACGGATGAGGAACCTGGTATGTGCCAGGGCCTGGAGGCATCCTGAGTCCCCAAGGCAAACCTTCAAGATGCTGCTCCACCTGCACCATCATCACAGTGGCAAAACAGAGGCTGGGAGCTGCCTACACTCAGGGTGCTGGCCCCTGTACCCCAGTCATTTCTGACCGCAGGCCTTACCTTCCCTCTCCACCACGCCCTCCAGGGAGGCCTCTGCAGCCCAGAGTCTGATCTGACATGTGGCGCTCCAGGGCCCAGCGACAGGTGAGCGGGTAAGAGATGCCCAGCTACACCCCAGAGGGGACAGTGGGGGGACGGGCGGGCAGGCGAGGGTCTGTCACCAAATCACACGGTTCATTCATTCCTCTTCATGACTATTTTAAAAATCTAGAATTTCATGATTATAAATGTAGGATGTGCTCATGACAGATTATTTTTAATTTATGGAAGATGAAAAGAAAATGACCACACTCCACCACAGTGAGGAACCTGTTGTCACTAGTTGGTATGTGCAACGCTCTTGTCTCTGTGCAGTGCCTGCACGGCGGGGATGCCCACCCCACAGCCTGCATCACAGATTTCTATCATGAGCATTTCCTAAGTACCATTCAAAGTTCAAAAATACAGTTTTAATGACAGAGTAGAATTAAAAGATCAAACTCCTCCAGGACTCCCCTAACCACGTCCTTCTCGCAGGGCCTTGAGTGGCTTGTTTTGGTGTTGATAAAGCCCAGCAGACCTCTCGTACAGGTTCTGGGAGGATGTAGGCTCACCGCTCCATGCAGGAGGTGGCCCTGCAGGGTGGCTACTGGCTCAGGGACCAGTCTGGCGGCGTCACCCGGAACCCAGAGTCCTGCCTGCTCTCACTGCCCTTCTTGCCCCCACACCCCCACACTAGTAGCACGGGAAAAGACTAAGAAGAAACACATACTAATCAGATGCTGGTTACCACCTCTGGGGGAAAAACAGCAGAATGACAATGAAGAAACTATACGCCGAGCTCTTGGGTTAAAACTGCTTACAAGTGAGGGCGCGTGGGAGCAAGAGCTGCACTCTGCTGTCCTCCACTGCAGCACCCACGGAGAAGCGGCGCAGTGGTCAGCGATTGGCCACTCTGCCTGCACAGCCTGCTCACATGAGCTGACGGGGCAGCTTTAAATCCAGGCTCAGAGTGCACCTGCGTATTGCTCTGTCATAGGACAGAGCAAGTGTCCTTCGGAGGCAGCAAAGCAGGGGTGAGGCCCACAGCAAGCTGCGTGCTTGCCTGGTCTAACCTTGCTGTTCCTCCAGGGCATGGAAAGCCCCGCTGATGGGCCCACAGGAGCCAGGTGTGGCTCCTGCAGGACTACGGCCCTGGCAGCGGGGAGTGAGCAGGGCAGCTGGGACAGCGTGAGCAGTTAGGTGCACCTGGCCAGCTGGGGCGAGGGCGCCCTCAGAAGCTCAGTCTCAGCCCACAGCTGCGTTTGCAGTCAACGACAAGCTGGGTGCCGGGTGCCATCCCAGCAGCCTTGTGGCTCCTAGGACCTGCTGGGTGGCAGCGGGCACCGTTCTACTCTGCCTCCCTTCTTTCCGCTCACTCCAGTCTCCATCTGTGCCCAGGTAGGAGGCAGGACCCATTGCCCATCATGAAGCCTGTCATCGCGTGGGGAGACCAGTGGGATGGAGTATTTGTAAGTGGGGCCACCAGACTGGGCTGCACACCCCGAGGGAGGCTGCACTCACCTGTAGCTCCTTGAGGACACGTTTTATGAGGAAAGTTCCCAGCTCGATGCCCTGCAGTCCCTGCTGCGTGAGGCTGATGGAATAAAAGATGGCAGCGGTGATTCTGTTCCTCTCCTCTGTCTCTGATGGAGGGTGCTCCTTCACAATGGCCTAGGACACACAAACCAGGGGTCTCTGGTGGGCAGGACGCTCTTTTGCTCACGCCCCACCCCTGCCACTGGCCACAGGATGCTTTGGAGTTCAGTGGTTTAGGCTGCAGTGTCTGCTGTTTGGAAACCGCACAGTCCCTCTGGGCCGTCTGCTCAGCGCCTTTCTGGCCCCCGTGCAAACTGGTGCCCGCTTCCCCACGCCCCGCACAGGCCCTGCATCAAGGCCAAGGCGGCCGCCTGTGTTCCGGCTTCTGTGCGCTCTCGTCAGAGGCCTGCTTTTCTACTCTTCAGTTATTTTCACTCCTTCCTCTCAATGTTAGTTCTTCAGATTTCTCACTAGGCAAGGTAATTTTTCATTTTTCAAAATTTATTCTTTGAGGGCTTTTCTATATAACTTTTCAATTTTGTGCCACCAGCCTTGGTTTTGCTAAATGAAAACACACATTCACACCGACACATCTACAAAGCCATCTAAGAAGAGACTGTCAGCTCATCTCTGAAGGCAGGCATGTGGCCTTGGGCTCACAGTGTACAGCCTGCGGCCCATTTCTGCTTGCTGAGGCAGGCGCTCCGGCCGGCTGAGGAAGGCCACATTGAAGCTGTTTTAACTTCTGCCAGCTACTTGGCTTTCTGACAGGGCTGCTTGGCCCAGAGCCCGTAGAAAGCATTCTGTCCTGGGGTCAAGGACACCAGCTGGGTCTGAATCTCCACCCTGCCCTTACCTGCTCTGTGACTGTGGGCAAGTTACAGATGCTCCCCTAAGCCTCAGTCTTCTTATGTGCAAAATGAGGCCCATAATAGAAATAATACTTAGCTTATATGGTGCTGAGCAACTTTACACGGAACGGATTTCACGAACCGAGGGACACCGAGTGTACAGAGTGTATGCTCAACAGGTACCGTGAATATTATAATTAGGGCCACATCCTTCACCCTCATCTGTAACCTGGACTGTTACTCGACAGTAAGTCAAAGTTGGCTTTCTGTGTGAAACAGAGAGCTACACAACTATTTAAACACACACAGGGACCCCCCATGTGCTAGTGGCGGGTATGCTTGCACAGCATTCCTGAGTGGCCTCCACTGCGGGACAGCGAGGACCTGGGGTTTGTGCAGTAAGCAGCGCTGCACAGCACAACTCTGCACTGGAGTTTGCAGGCTGGTCAGAGGAAGGCACCCTGCACCAGAACACACACTCCAAACCTCTGAGGGAGTACCCCGGGGAACAAGGGCAGCCCCCTGCTTGCCCTACTCAATGCCTGAGACATCTCAGATGCAGAGACTCTGCCAGGGCGCCTCTCTTGTGAAGAAGTCTCATCACCCATCACCCTCCTTACAGACTACTCTGACCCCTGTCCTCCAGGGCTGAGCACACGGCTCTGGCCCAGGGTCTCACGCTTACAGCCCGAGCTGTGATCTCCATCCAGACCTGCTCTCTCATGTCCTGCCCTGGGGTCTGGAGCTTGTTTTGGGCGGGCTTGCCAAGCTCCTCCAGGAGAAACCCAGCTCGCCACGAGAGGGACCAGCCAAGGCCACCATGCCCACAACCTCCGCTCACCAGCTGCATCTGTACCGTTTTATCTGTCAATTTCTCAATCGTGTATCTTTTAAAATTCCCCACAGGCATTTAACAAATGCCGGAAAGTTGAACTGTGCATCCTCCCAACTCTTCCTTCCTCACCACTGTCTCATGTCCCAGAACCGTCCCGCCACAGACTTCGCCTGCATCTCAGCTCCAAGGCAGCACCACCAGGTGGAAGCTCTCCTGTGCCTGGCTCGTCTGTATCACTCACTTCCACATTCTGTAATTACACACCTGGAGCTTTCAAAGTCTAGGAAAAGTCAAAGCTATTTATTTTTAAGAGAGAAAGCTGGGCATAGTGGTGCACTCCTGTAATGCCAATGCTTGGGAGCCTGGGGCAGGAGGATCTGGGAGTTCAAGGCCATTTTGAACTACAAAGACTCCGTCTCAAAAACAAAAACCAAACAAACACAAAGAAGATAAAACCAAGCTAAAAAACAAAACAAAACTTTAAGGGACTCTGTGAGATGCCTGTCTTGTCCTGAAGTGCCCGTCTGCAGGTACCTGGATATTGCTGGAGATGTCACCGGTGAGTGCCACATACAAGATGACCAGGGGCTCCCCAGGGGTGGAACAGTGAGAGAAGTAGTAGCATCGCCTGTAGGGCCCAACACGCTGTTTCATATCCATCCAGTTCTTTATGGGATGCACGGCCTCAGACCTGATGAGGAGTTACAGAGAAGACACACACACACACTCACTCGTAAAGTTAAATAACATACCAACTTCTGCGCATGCTCTCCACAAAAGCCAGGTAAAGCCTTTCCACAAAGCTGACTGATGCTCACGGAAAACTCGGAGAAAATCATTTTAACATGAAACAGCACCAAAAGAAATGGTACTTTGCCACCATTTTACATAAAAAACTGTGCTCTCGTTCTTAATGCCAGATTGCAGAGTGGTTTATGGGGCTCCTGGGTCCCGGCTTTCCCTGGGACTCCTGCGTCTGAAGTAGCCGCCCCTGCCCTGCACGCCACCTCTCAAGCCCCTCGGTCTCCTGTCTGTTCTGCCTGTGAGATGACAGCAGGCACTGATCACTGATGCTTCAGAGTGCAGGACTTTCTCAGGCCTCGGTGCCACAGGACAGCACGGATTGCAGGTGGGACACTACAAGGCGTGGTCTGTACAGCTCTGTGCTCTGGACATGCTGCCGTCACATGCAACACGGTTCACAGAGATTCTTGCCAGGGAGACAGAAGAATTAGCTGAAGTAAACGCTATCTCTCTTTTTTGGGGGGTGGGGTGGGGTTGAGACAGGGTTTTACTATGTAGTTCAGGATGGCCTTGAACTTACTGTGTGTTACGGTTTGTGCCTAGATGTCCCCCCAGAGCCTCAGGTGGTTGTAGGCGGGGTGTTTTCAGAGGGGGCTGGATCTAGAGTGTGTGATTACTCAATTAGTCTGCTGATCGGTTTGGCATAGTTCTGCTGGGATCGAGGATGCGATACTAGGATTAACGGTTCTGGGATTGAGGGTGGGAGTGCTGCCCACCCTAAAGACAGGGAGCCTGGATAAGATATAAGGGACAGAAAGATGCCTGCCTACCCTCTTGCTTGCTATGCTTCTTCTGCCTGTCTGCCATGACACTCTGCCTTGGACCCAACCAATTATGGACTGAAACCTCTACAAACTGTGAGCTAAATAAACCTTTCTGCCTTTAACTTTAGGTGTAGGGTATTTTGTACCAGCAACGAGAGGAAACTAAGATACTATGTAGCCCAGGATGGCTTCAAACTTGGGGCAATCCTCTTGCCTCAGCCTCCTGAGCACTGGGATTACAGGTGTGCACCACACCATGCCCAGTCCTAAACGCTCTCTTGATTACTAATGTAAATACCTGGTCCGATGACTTTGTGTAACTCTGATAATGGGGCGTGGGGAAGCCACAGTTGGGCCTGTCTGTATCACACAGAACACGAACAGGCCTGAGGTACTGACAGACAAGGGAGCGTCTCTCTGGGCCCACCCCCATCTTGGGGTCACTAGAGGGCAGCCGTTGCATTGGAGACACTGGGTTGGGACCCACTAGGTGGGAATAAAATGCACACACGGATGGACACCAGAAGTGAAAACATACTTACTCGCTGATTTTCTGAAGCACCTCACAGGGCGAATGCCAGGTAACCCTTTCTAGGCTCAGAAACCCCGAGGAAAACCATTCCGAGAGCATGCTTTTCAGCACCCCGTTCATCTCCTGTGGAGAAGAAGACAGAGTCAGCCTGCTGACTCTGCGGCGTCATCAGCACAGCAGGTTAAAATGCTCGGCTGTGACGAAGGGAAGACCGTGCGCGGCCATCCTCTCGGCAGCCCTCCTGATGCCTCTGAGGATTCGTACCTCACGCTGGGCCTTCAGCCAGCTCTCTACTTAGACTGCACTACGTCAGCCTACAAGACATTTGACTGGGAAGGCTGACTTTGACCTAAGTCGCCCAAATCAAACAATATGTTCCAGTTAGTTCACTGTAGTGAACCTAAGTAAATACATAATAGGACAGCTGGGCATGGCAGCATTCAACTGTGATCCCGGCACGCAGGAAGGCTGAGGCAGGAGGATTGCCGAGAATTCAAGGCCAGCCCAGGCTATAAAGTGAGACCCTGTCTCAAAAAATAAACAGGACAATAAAAGACGCATCTTACAGGAAGCACCAATGCGGACTGCACAGGGGGAGCAGCACAGCGCCAACGTGTGCACCCCCACGCTGGAATATTCTTTGATATGGCACAATGTTACGCCCGAGCCTCCCAAGAGAAACGAGGGTCATCTAGGACCTCTGTGTTATCAACCTGAAGATGCACATCTTTGTATTTCAACATCTCTGAAGTCAGGATGCACCTTGTAAAGGATAGTGGGTCACAGTTTCATTGGCAGCATTTTAAATCTACTTTAGGGAGACATGAAATCACAGTGTATCTGGCAAGCAATGCACTTCAGATTCGATGAAATTATTCTAATTTTGCTTTATTTCCAAAAATGCTCTGAGTTGACATCGAAGACCATTTGCACTGAAATCTTTCAGGCAAGAGTGGAACAAACAAGAGATGCAGGAGCTGGAGCAAAATCTGACCCCAGGGAAGCCTTGTGTGGCTGAGCATGGAAGGGCGGAGGACAGCGGACACAACTACTGCCTTCCCTTCCTTCTAAACGAACAGAAGCCTTGCTTTTCAGCCAGGCACACGGCTGTCCAGAATAAAGACGGTGCTGCACTGACCAAGATCTGGCCGGTGAAGGATAGGCAGAGGTATCCCGCAGCAGCCCTGAGGAACTTTAGAAGACTGCAGAAGCATGGCCTCTGTCCATCTTCTTCTGTGTCCTTTCCACTGTAAGTGGACAGATGCTGTGACAGCTAGCACGGGAACAGCCACGGAGGGCCATGAGGTGACTTTGAAGATGGTTTTTCAGGGACGAAAAGAAATACTGAAATCTGAGTCTCTGAGCTTACCATAGAGCAGAAACGGCCCTGGGGTTGCCTACTCTTGTACTTTGACCTGAGACTAACCTGTATGTTTCAAACTGTTTACTTTAGGTCTCTTGTTACTCACAGTAGAAGTAGGTGAACTGTATGCTACCATATATACTGAATAATATTAAGTGATAGTAAACATCTCAGTGCATCTGGTTCTGAATTGACCTTCTCAATCTTTGTGTAAGGTTCACAAGGGACATGATGGGCATCACCTATAAAGTCCACTTTTATAACAGCTGGAAACTTTATAGCACCAACTCACATTTTAATTCCCGTTACAAGATGAAAAACCTCAGACTCTGTCACTGAGCAAAAGGTGCCGCTATGGGTTGGTGGCTTGGAGAAGTTTTCAGATAAATATGAGGTCTAGCTTTACACCCTTAAGCACTAGGCACAGAGAAGGCCGCATCTTTGTTCTGTGGGACCTTGTGAGGGTGGGAGAGGGCAAATCTAGGACCCGCTGTAGAAGTCTCAGACACTAAGACTAGGACTAGATTTAATGTCAGGAAGGGGCTTCGAGGGGCAGGGGCTGTCCACAGATGTCACTGTGGGAGAGGGTGCGGCTTGGCCCAGAAGTGATGTGCACTGGACAGAGGCAAACTCAGCGTGCAGCGGTCTGAGATAAGGACTTAGCGCTGCGTAGGCGGCTGGGCCGGATAATCTTTGCAATCCTTTTAACACCAGATTCCCTATCTAATCTCCTTTACTCTGCCAGCCATAAACTCTGTAAGGGCAGAGTCCACTTCTGATTCATTTCTGTAGTTTCCAAACCATTCACTAACAGACTGACATCAGATGAAAAAAAAAGCGGGGGTAGTGATTGGCAGTAGCAGGCCGGGATGAAAGAGATTTGCTCATTCGAAGGCAAGACAGGCTGGCTCTTGAAACATTGTGCTCCGCACTTGTCCACAAGGTTCTTAACCCTGGGATCCTCACACTCCCAGGTATGTGCTAAGAATCACAGATCCCCACGTCCAGAAATGGCCACACTTAATAACATGTTGCATACAATTTCCTGGGCTCACGGAGGCCAAGTGAGGAACTTCTGCTCTGAATGGTCAGAACAGGCCAGCTCAGTTCTAAAGACAAAGATGCACTACAGCCCTACTACACTCAGGACAAGAAAAAGCTGGAAATACCTGGTTTCAGTATGGACTCGGTATGAATTACAAAAGAAATGGGCTGATGAAAGCGTCTCTGAAAATCTCCTCCTTCTATTCTGGGCTGCTGACAGCTCAGGCATGTGACGCAGGTCCCAACAGCCAGGAATCTAGGGGAAGGGTCACAAGTCCACCGGCCAGTTCCAGCACATGACAGCTGTTCAGGCTGGCACTCACCACGGCATGCAAGATCACCACGTCACAAGCAGCAGGTGAGAAAGAAGCCTGTTTTTCACTCATTAATTCAGCAGTCACTGATCAACAGCGCAAGGCTGGGAAGTGCAATTGCTGGGAGTATTTGGGTGATGCTGATGTTGGCCTTGCCAGTTTGTTCTGCACTGCTAACTCCAGTTTTCCCAGATGACACTGTTGAAAGGAATAGCCAACGTTTCTGTTTAGCAGAAAAAGTGGTCTCCTACCCTCTCTGTGGAGCTGTTAGCTCTCAAGACCTGCTGAGCTTTGGTGTGAGCATGGAGCCTGCGCTCAGGAGCCCTGAGCTGGGAGGGAGGAGGGAGCCACTGCCAAGGACACTGGTGCAGGGGCTGAGGAACTCACACAGTAGGTGTGCTTTCCTATTTAAAAATAAACTCTCCTTTAGTGTAGCTAAGCACAGACTTTACCAGAACACACAGGAGCCCCACATGGAGTTACGGGACTGTGCCTGATACAGCTTACTGCCTTCTCTGGTTCCCACACTTCCATTATGTGCATACCCTCTACTTCACCACGATTCCTGTGTTCAAACAGCCCACCAAGAAACCTCTCTGATCTCAACCCCAACTTCCACCAAGTGCCCGGCAAGGCTGAGCAGCGCCAAGACCTTCAACTACCTGAGGGATTCGACTGTGTCTCACTGGGACTTTATCTCCAAGAAACTTAAGCCATCAACCAAATGGAACCCTGGAAATGCGTATGGAAAAAACAAAACTTCTACAAGCCTCACCCTACAGCACACACTCGCCTCACACTGCTAGACACACCTCTGAAGGCAGGAAGGTCGGGCACAGCTGGACACACCTGGACACCCCCAAGGGCCACGTCCACAGGCGTCAGTGGACAGCGTTGCTCCTCCAAGGCAGCTGTATCTGGCTGACACTAGCTGCCGCCTCTTACGTTGCTCTCCAGCACCTCTGAGCGCGTTCCGGAGCTGAGGGAATGGAGCACTGGAGCACCAGGTGCAACTGACCGCGGGTCTGCATCACGCCCGTCCGAGCCCAAAGGCATTTCACAAAAGAACAAGTAAAACCAGACTCGTTTCTGCACAAATAACCAGCACACTAATGAGCCTCTAAACCCACCAGAACTCTGACCAAGGAAAAGAATATTTACTAACTAAAAGGAATATTTCTGGTGCGATGAAGCTGGTTCGTGGGTTTCAGATCACTCCTCATACTAAATAACATTCACTATTCCCTATTCTACAGGTTAACATTTTGGGTTCTGTGATCACAGAGGTCAAGGATATTAAGTATTTTTTCTTCACATTCCTTAATTATTAAAACAACTAAAATTCTTTTGCTGGAGCATGTCATGAAGATCAGTTCACTTGTAATCCAAGAGTCCTACAAATCTACACTGTAGCAGTGAAGACTCTACTCATATGAACCAAGAAGCCTAATCCCTCCAGCATTTTGAAAATGAATGTCAGCCAAGTTCACCTTTTCCTTCTTCATGTGATGATTTTCTGTCTTGAAAACCACCACCCAGATATTCCATCTTTGCCGCACTATAAAAACTTTCAAAATGTATCTTCTAGCAAGGAGATTTGCTACTGACTCTAAACTTTGTATCTAAAGGATTAAACATCCTGAAGGGAGAGAAAAGAAACCTTACTGATTTAAAATATCCAAGGAGGGCTGGGGACTTAGCTTAGTGGTTAGAGTGCGTGCCTTGCAAGCACAAGACCCTGAGTTTGATCCCCAGCACCAGAAAAAAAAAAAAAAAATCCAAGGAAAGAGAGAATCCCCAGCTTGGCTGCCTGTTCCAGGCCTCTTGCTCACTGGCCCTCACTGTGGAAATGTCTGTCTTATGGATTCTTACATTTCTGACAGTCACAAGCCCTGGTCAGAGACTGAGGTCTTGGACACACTGTGCCCTCCTTTGTTTACCACATTTTTAGCAGAGCTCCAATAAATCCCTCGGGGCATCTCTTAGGAAAGAAGCAGGCTGACCTTGAACTTGCTGACCATCCACTGAATCTCTCCTCTCAGTGAGGAGCCAAGAAGTGCAGGGGAGATTAGTGACTGGGCTAAAATCACCTAAAACACATTTCTTAACAGATGGCGAGAAGGGAACGGCAACTGGCTCACATTCCACTGTGAGCTTCCTCCACTGGACCCACCACTCCGCAAAAATAAACAGAATCAGCATCCTCTTGAGGCCATATTCTTCCCACTTATTCCATAGTGACTTTGTACCAAACTGGGTTCAGTAAAAGAAGGACCTTGATGTCTCATGCAGTGACCTGCCTGAACTCAGAGAACAGGCTCAGGACCAAGCCCACAGTAGTTCCAGGGTGCCTTCACTTGACCTTATCTAGCAAGTTCACAAGTCAGCTGGGGCCAGGCAAACAGCACACCCCGGAGACAAGGCATCATGCCCATATACCAGGAGGGCTGAAACCTGGGGCAACCCAGGAGTGATCCCCACCCCCAGTACTGGGCACTTAAGAAAGCCCTTGGGGATCTGGGATTCCGTTCTAAAGCTTCCCGTGCCAAACTTCTGGAAGTTTTTAACACAGAATTCCTAAAAGCAAAAAGTTCTAGCTGAGTTGCTTCTTTAATGTGATACAGAATTTTGAAGTGAAAGAATTGAGAATAGACTGCAAACTAAACCTACAGAATGTCCAACACCAAGAGTGAAGTCTAACGTCTGCTATGGACTCCAGGGGACAATGGTGTCCATCAGTTGCAGCAGATGACCTGCATGTGAGAGTGCAGGGGATATTTTCTGTTCAGTTTTGCTGTGCATCTAAAAGTACTCCATAAATTAAAGTCTATTTTTTTTAAAAAAACAGACTGCACCTTAAGTGATTCTGATGATAGCTTACAACATTAAATCCCAATAGACAATTTCTAGAGATAGAAAAAACTACTTTCAGAATGATTTAAATGATGGAGATTTAAAAAAAATTACGTAACCATGTAAAGTGAAGGAGAAAGGAATTGCCTGACTTTACTTAACAGTTAAAATGTGCTGGATGTAAGGCTAGGGCTTCTAGGTGGAGAAATGGAAGAGGCACAAGAAAGCCACAGAAAAGTTCTGTTGCCGAGTCCAAACCACGTGAGGGTCAAAGGCCAGGCTGCTAGATTCACTCTCTGCTCAGTGGATACAGTTTCTCTATTCCCCAGACTTTGGGCCTGACAGCCTGCAATGTGTAGGAAGGACAGCCTAGGTCAGTGGCGGCAAACCCACGGCACGCATGCTGCAGCCAGTTTTTTGTTATCGTTGAAAGCTCTAAAAGGGTCACCATCATTGGCGACATGAACAAAACAAGGAAACTCTGCAAACGTCCAAGGACTTAGCACTGCTGGCTTCCCCGGGTTGCCCAGAAGTGAGCCCTCTGCACAAGTCAAGTCTTGGTGCTGGAGCATGCAGTCACTGCGATGTCCCTTGTGCACTATGTGCTAACCAAGGGTTTTCTCATGCGGAAGAGCAAGGGGGCATGTTCTGTAATAGGAGAGCTTAGACATGGATGGGACCTCAAGAATCACCCCGAGCCAAGCTGTCACACAGCTGCTATTACGACTCTTGGGTGTGCAGAAGTCTCTTAGCCCTTCCTGGCTTCCCTCCGGGCTCAGAACCCTGGAATAATGCATGTAGCAGTCTGACATGCAGACAATTGTGACTCATTAGTGTCCTGGGCCTCTCAGGTCAGGACACTCTGAGTCTGTTTCAAAGATTCATTTGTCATTTTGCTATGCAAGAAATTTAAGACAAGGCTCCATTCTTCACAAAGCCAACTGACCAGTGTGGGGGTGGCGGATAATGCACTTTAAACACGATGTCTGCATAGTGTGGGACACAAAAGTTCAACCACTCAGACTGTGCTTGAGCCTGGAACAGTCAACACAATAAAAATCTGTGACTGAGTCTGTGACAGCCAATGAACTGGGCGCTCTCAGTCTGGGAATCTTGTGGACAAACGTCTGTGGTCCTAGGTCATGCTTAGTGCTATAAATTAACCAGCTATGATGAGAAATGAAATCGCAGTCGCTGTTATAACTCTGATTCTTAACTACATACAATTTTTATGCATCTGAGGCTAAGCAACCAAAAAAGATAAGTTTATGATAAACCCTGTTAGCTTACAAAGCACTGGATTTGGATGGATGATCAGAAACACATCTGAGTTCTTGGACAAGTCACACAACTTCAGTAAACCTCTTTTACTGTACAAGAGAATACGCGTGTTACCTCCCTTCAACGGAGGGAGCAGAAGTAAACTGTTACTGGCCAGTTCCAGAGCTCTTAGATGATTTCAGATGTAACCTTTCAGCTGTTAAAAATTTCAAAAGCACACAATAAAGTTCTGAGTGTCAGAAACCTTCTGAAACACAATCATTTTCTCTCACCAAAAGGGAAGGGTAGTGTTCCCTCCACATTTTAGATGAAGAGTACAAAAAGACTACATGCAACTCTAGGCCATCTTTCAGTTCACAGTCATTTAACTCTCAAAGAATTTATCTGTCTCTAGCATGAATTCCCTGCGCTAACTCCTTGGCTCTCTCAAGAAGTCAACTCAGAATTCCAGCTTTTGAGCTCAGGAAATTAAAATAACCTGTCCAAAGTTAGGAGGCAGAAAGAAGGCTGGAAGGCACTGAGACTTTTAGACGGCGGTGACCTTAAATTCCAGTCACCTTTGTGCATTTCATGGGACTTGCCAGGGCCTAAATTTACACATCGTGGGTGCCCAATTAACAGACTGACACCTGCCAGGTTTTGAAAGATTGCCTTTGCCCATACCTGCTCAGGCAGACACCTCAGTTAAAATAACAAAAAAAGAGACGTCCTAGAGCTCGCTACCAGGCCTGACAGTCACCTTAAGGGTAGATGAGTGGTGGGCAGTATTCCGTAAACACTCTACACGTGCGGCTTGCACGGCGAGGCTGGAGGGCTGCAAGGGGGGAGGCACTCAGGCAGCAGGGAGCAAGGGGCAGAGTTCCGGGGCTGTCACACAAGGGGAGGCGGCCGGGCTGGGGGGCGGGCCGTCCTTACCCGGACATGTGGCCCCTCCACCAGTTTGAGCGCCTGCGCCTCGAGCAGGTCGGCCCGCAGCCGCACCAGGAAGCGCACGCCGCCGTCCAGCTTGCTGATGTGGTGGAAAAGACCGCGGTAGCGTGGCACCAGCGCGTACCGCAGCCGGTCCTCGGCCTGCAGCAGCACGGCCGCCTCCCGCGGCTGCTCGCGCAGCTGGAGCACACCGGCGCTCTGCTCGGCCACTTGGCCGTGGTCCACGCCGAAGCCCTGCGCCAGGCGGCCCAGAAGCTCGGCGCGCTGGGCCGCCTCGGTGAGGCCGCAGTAGAAGCTGACGAAGTCGGCGCACTGGCCCTCGGCTGGAGCCGGCGTCTTTTCGCGCAGCTCGTAGGCCGGCATCGGAGGCACGGCTCGGCGCAGCAGCTCGTCCATGGCCCGCGTCAGGGAGCTCACCCCGGCCGGCGCCGGCCGGCTCGACAGCAGGGTCCCTGGCGGCCGCGGCGGCCGCGGGGCGAACCGCAGCGGGAGGAGCCTCCGAGTGGTCAGGCCCGGCCCGAAGCCTCGCATGATACCAGGGACCGCAGCCCGAAGGAAAAGCCGGCCACACCGTCGCCGCCGCGCTTCCGGTTCCGGTTTCCGGCGCGCTCCGATCCTATTGGCCGAGACCGGAGGATGGGTGGGGCGGCGACCAATGGGAGGGTGGGGCGTGTCTCGCGCGGCCTGAGGCCAAGTGCGGCCAAAGGTCGCGGTGGCTCCTTGGCAGCGGGTCGTTGTGTTGTAGACTGGCTGCAGCCTTGGCTTTGTGTCCTTACTCCCGGCCAGTTGGAGTCACCTTCTCAGCCCTTCTCTGCCCCAAGGGGCACGCGCCTCTGTTATTTAAATCCAAGTGCCTCCGGCCTCCAGGTGCTTCAGGGTCGCCTGGGGACGTGTTGCCCACGCAGATTCCTGGGCTCTGACAGTTAGAATCCCAGGGATTCTGATCCAGTGTGCGTCGAAGGGGGCGAGAACCCTGCACTGTGCATGCCTAAGCGCTTCCTGGTGATTCTTTGGCAAGGCAGCCTTGTTGGACTATGCCAGGAGCTTGTCAGTCCTTGTCAGGGTCTTATACACAGACTCCCAGAACCCAAACTGTGCTGCCTGCTGTCTGCTGGAGGGCGTCTCGTGGATGCTGCAAACCAAGCTCTCTTAAGGGTCTCATTCTCCAGCCTGCTTCACCTCCCTTGGTCCTCATTCATTCAATGGAAAGTTTCTTGACCATCTGGTATGGGCCAGGCCCTGTACTAGGCTGGCAATAAATATGAACCTGAGTCTACCCTCACGGAGTAGGGACAGGCAATTAAAATAATTACGGAGTGTAATAACTGCAATAAAGGAAATTAACAGTGAAGTGTACAAATTCACCAGAGTTAGGGTGACTTCTGTATGGACTCACCTTGACGTGGAAGTGGCCATCTTGAATCATGACTGCTATGCTTGCCCAGAGTAATTCTGATCTGTTTTTTCCTGTACTTTCCCAGCAAACCACAAATAGAACTAGTGGAGTGGTATGTGGAGTTTTACAACTGGACCCTGGCCATGGGGATGTACCTGACTTTTCCATATTAGGATGATCAGGTACATTTCAGCCAGGATGAGGTCACTTTCATCCTAAGCCATATGTATGTCCTTCTTTATACCCAACTTGCAGGAGTCCACCTGGACCTACCTGCTTCTCTTTCTTAGTCTCATAGCATCTTGGGGCCAATCCTTTCCCACTAGGGCCAAGGTGTTCCAGAATAACTTCTCAACACCAACTTGAGGGTCAGGGAGGGGCAATCTGAAGATGTGACATTGAAGCTGAAATCAGAAGCTAGTTGGGGGTATGTGTCATCTATTTCCCTAAAATAAAAACATGGCTTTTATAACCTCTACCCTGCCCTGCATCTGAACATCCAAGTTTCATGGATTTCTACTTTAAAAGGACTTGGAAAACCATACTTTGAGAAATTGCCAAGATGACAGAAATTCTGAAGTTTTCTTTTGAAATAATTTTCAATAATTGCACGAGAGAGAGATTTTGTCCTATAGGAAGTGAGGCGTCAAGTGACCTTCAGATTCTTCCTCCTTCCCCCTTTCTTCAACCCACTACATTTGTGGAAGAGGATGTCATACATTTTCTCCATCTGTTTTCTGCTATAAGTGGATACTACAGACTGAGGATTTTTAAGGAGTAAAGGTTTATTCGGCTCACAGTTCTTTCTTTTTTTTTTTTGCCCACATTCGTGTTTATTAAAAACTGACAAACAAAACCTGTACAAAAAATATCCCAAATCATTAACACACTGCACCAGTCATCGTGGGAGGCATTATCGCCTAGGACCTCCTCTTCCTCTGCCACTGCCACGTCCTCTTCCTTGACCTCGGCCTCAGCCTCTTCCTGCAGCGGCTTCCCTCTTCTTAGATTTCACCTTCGATTCAACATCCACCAGCAGCATGTCCAGAGGCAGCTGTCTGGCAGAATGAAATAGTGAATATTGTTTCCTCGAATACTCAACGTTTCCAGCTGCACCGGCTCTCTGTTCTTCAGGGTCATCTTCACGGCTTTCAGGTGTGTGTTCATGCTGATGTCTATGCCTGTGATTGTTCCACGGACCTGTGTTCCATTCTTCAATTCAATGGTGAAAGTTTCACGACTCAATTTCATCAAAAATCTCACGAGCTTCATCCTAGCGGCGCCGTCACCCTGCCGACCTGAATGTGTGCAAAATCCACCAAGCAGGACCAAGTGGCTAGGCGTATGAACACCCAGCTCAGCTCACAGTTCTGAAGGCTGATAATTTCAAGCTTGGGCAACCGAAATTGGTGAGGTTCTTCTTGCTAGTGGGGGTTCTCGGCAGAGTCTCACAGGGGCACATGGCGTCACATGATGAGACAGAACATCCTAGTTTGGGTCTCTCCTCTTTTTATAAGGCTACGATTCCACTGGATTAGGGCTGTATGTCTTCATTTAACCTTAATTACATCCCAATAAGTCATCTCCAAATAATATTAACTTGTGACTTTGGGGACTGTGTTTCCAATACATGAATTACAAGAGACATACTCCGACCATAGCATATATCAACCAGGTCTCCCACACAACAAATCTGCAGGTGGTGTCAGGAACGTACCATGGAAATGTCATGGAAACATGGCACCTTTCACTGGAGCATGAGACTGTCCCTGGTTGACTACGTCTAGGTGCTAGCTATGGTGTCCATAGGTAGGACCCTTTGGCACAGGTATCGGAGCACACAGACCCCGGAGTAGTTCTTTATGAGGACAGTCTTTGTTGGACACGTGTGATCTTGCAGAGTTCAAGGAAACCGTGCTTGGCTCATTCCAAAGACAGACACACGAAGCATGCAGAGGGCCTGCTGCTGAGCTGCTGAGCACGCCAGGTCCCCTACTAAGAAAGCTGTGAAAACACATTGCCACCAGGCCGAGGCAGTCACTTTGGTCCAGATGGCCTCCTGTAGTGCCTGTTCATATTTTCTTTGTCCTCCATGCTTCTGTCTATCCTTGGATACTCCTGTTGTACCTCAGGAACCTTGAGTTAATTTCAAATTCAAGTGAACCGAGTTTAAATTCTGATTTCTGTAAGCATTTGTTTCAAGTACAGTTCTCAATCTCTTTCTCCTCTTTCTCTTCCTCCCCCACAACTTCCTTATAATCTTGTTTCTACTTTTTTGTGTGTTCAAATGTGTTTTTCTGCAAGTGTCAATTGCTTATTTCTGCTTTTCCACACTCAGATAATTGGTTCTAAAGATTGCCTAAACCCAAAAGTGAAATTAAGAAATGAATTCAATTTACAATAGCATCAAAAAGAATAAAAAATGTGGGACAGGTAAATGGAAAACTACAAAACAATATTGATGGAAATGAAAGAAAATTTAAGCAAATGGAATGATCTCTGGTTGACGGATCGGGAGATTTAATTGTTAGAGGGCAATAACCCCCAAATTAATGTGCAAATTCAATGCAATGTGTGTGAGAATTCCAACTGCCGTTTTTTTTTTTTCAGAAATGGAAAAGCTGGGCTGGGGATTTAGCTCAGTGGTTAGAGTGCTTGCCTTGCAAGCACAAGGCCTTGTGTTCGAAACCTAGCCTCCCCTAAAGAAAAAAGAAATGGAAAAACTGATCCTAAAATTCATACAGAAGTACTAGGGGGACAGAAAGAATTGAAGTCAGCCTATTTAGAGAGAGCTGTGAACCCATGTATCATAGCACAATTCACAATAGCAGAGTTATACAGTTAACCTAGGTTATCTGTCAGAGGATGAATGGATAAAGAAAATGTGGTATATTTATACAATGGAGTACTACTTGGCTGTAAAGAAGAACCAAATCATGTCGTTTCCAGGAAAATAGATGGAACTAAAAATCATCATGTTAAACAAACTAAGCCAGACTCAGAAAGACAAATCTTGCCGGTGTTCTATTGCATGTGGAGTCTAGGGGAGAAAAAGATGACATGAAAGTAGAAGGAAGACTATTGGAGAAGAGGAAGGGAGCTGATGGAGGAGAGGGTTAAAGGGAGTTGAATATGATCAAAGTTTGTTATAGGCATGCATGAAAATGCCACAATTAATCCCATTTTCTGTATAATTAATATGCACTAATTTAGAAAAACACATCAAAAGTACTAGGGGACCCGAACAGCCAAAACAATCCTTAAAAAGAAGAACAAACCAGAAAGACTCACATTGCCTGATTTCAAAAACCTACTACCAAGTCACCATAATCAAAACAACAGGGTACCGGCAAAAGTACACACATATAGATCAAGGGAATCAAATTGGGCCACTGATTGGTTTGGCACAGTTCTGGGCATCTGTAAATAAACTCATACACCTGTGATTGCTTAATTTTTTTTTTTCCCTGAGACAAGTTCTCGCTATGCAGTTCAGGCTGGCCTTGAACTCACTATGTAGCTCAGGCTGGCCTCGAACTCATGAGGATCCTCCTGCCTCAGCCTCCTAAAGTGCTGGGATTACAGGCGTGTGCCACCGTGCCCGGTTTGATTGCTTGATTTTTGACAAGGGTTCTAAAACCATTCAGTGTGGAAAGAGGAGCCTCCCAGGACAGGCAGACTTCCACAAGCAAAAGAACGAGCTGGACTGCTACCTCACACTGAAGAAATTATGACTTGAAGATCAGATGTAAGAACTAAAGCTACAAAACTCTTGGAGGGGAAGACAGGCGTTGTGGCTTGTGTCTAGATGAGCCCCTGAGGCCTCAGGTGGTCACGGGAACGGTTCAGAGGTGGCTGGGTCTGGAGCATGCCATGCTGGGATCAAGTGTGTATGATTGCTAAACTGGGCCACTGATTGGTTTGGCACAGTTCTGGGCATGGATGACGGGAAGGCCCACCTGGTGTGAGTGCTGCCTGCCCTGAGGGTGTGTAGTCTGGACAGAATGTAAGGGACAGAAAGAGGGCCACTGCTGTCGCTTGCTGCTTCCTCACTACTTTGCTGCTTTGCTGCCTTCTGCTCTGTGATGCCTTCTGCCAGGCTGCCCTGCCTTGGAGCCAGCCAACCAGGGACGGAAACCTCTACGGACTGTGAGCTAAAGCAGCCTTTGCTCCTTTAACTGTGGGTGTCTGGTATTTCGCCTCAGCAACGAGAAAAGTAACCAAGACATCAGGTAGAAATCTTCATGAGCTCGCATCGGGTAATCATTTCCTAAATATGACACCCAAGACACAAATAACACAATAAAACATGAATAAATTAGTTCTTATTAAAACTCAAAACTTTTATGCATCGAAGGACACTATCAAGATAGTCCAGAGATGACATAGAGAGCAGCAGGAATATTTGCAAATCATGTTTCCCACATGGAGCTAGTCTCTGGAATAAAGGATCCTCCCAACTCAATTGTAAAAAGACAAACAACCCAATTAAAAATGGACAAAGAATTTGACAGGTTGCTCCAAAGAAAACACAGAAATATCCAATAAACACCCAAAAAGTTGCTCAATATCAGTCATTAGGGAACTGCAAATCACAATGAGATATCACTTCACATCTACTAGATGGCTGCAATTATAACGATAGGAAAATAAAAGTTGGTGAAGTGTAGAGAAATTGAAACCCATGTATTTTTGTTTGTTTATTTGTCAAGATAGGGTCTTTCTATGTAGTTCAGGCTGGTATCGAACTCACTGTGCAGCCCAGGCTGACCTCAAACTTGTCTTGATCCTCCTGCCTCAGCCTCCTAAGTGCTGGCATTACGGGCACATGCCACCATGCCAGGCTTGGAGAAATTGAAACTCTTGTACTTGGTGGGAACGTTAAATGATGCAGTTATCAGGGAGATCATTTTGACAGTACCTCAAAAAGTTAAACATACAATTTCCATATGGCTTAGCAATTCTACCTCTAGGTACTCAAGAGAACTGTGAAAGTATGTTCACAAAACACTTGTGCATGAAAGTTTGTAATAGCATTACTCTTAGAAGCCAAAACATAGAAGCAGCCCACATGCCCACCAACAGATGAAATGGATAAACCAAATGCAGCCTATTCACACAATGGCATATTATTTGGCTATAAAGACCAATGAAATGGTGATGGGGTTACAACATGGATGTACCTTGAAAAATGATGCTCTGTGAAAGAAGACAGTCATAGAAGGCTATATCGTATGCGAACTTTCCAGAACTGACGAATCTACGGAGTCAGGAAAGAGATCAGTGGCTGCCAGGGCCTAGGAGGGAGAGGCCAGCGACTGCTGATAGACATGGGGTTTCTGGTTGGGGTGAGTAGAGCATTCTGGAATCAGATAGTGGCAATGATTGTATGGTATTGTGAACATCCTAAAAACCACTGAAATGAAAACTTTAAAATGGTGAATTTTATGTTACATTAGTTTTCTCTTAAAAAAGATGACCCCATTGGTTGTCAGAGTGCCTCTAGTGTAGTTTCAAAGACTCAGTAGAGAGCATCTGATTAGTCCTGCTTGGGTCAGGTGCCCAGGGGCCAGGCCGGGACACAGGCCATGCAGAGCCGGCTCACTGGGGCTGCTGAGTTTACCCTTTGGGTGGGGACCCAGTATTCAGGCAGGAGGGGCCTGGCTGGGCAGCGTGCCAAAAGATGCTGAAGTATAAAAAATGGCATTAAGGAAAAATTAGGAAAAAAGAAAAAAATAAATCACCCGTAATCTTAGCATTTAAAACCCTGCAGCATTCATTTCTGCAAATCCTTCCAGTATTTGCCCACAGGGCAACCTACTTCTCAGAGTTGTAATCACTGTGTTTATGCTGTTTACTTCCTGTGCCTTTCACTTGCCGTCAGTCCACATTTCCCAGGTTTCCAGGTCACCCTCGTAATTACCCTTTCTAATAGCTGTGTAACATTCAACTAAGTCGATGCACCATAATTTCTTAATCATTCGGCCATGTCAGAATATTTACAGTTTCTAACTTTTTTTCCTAATTTTTTCTCTTATACTGTAGGAAATACTTTTCCTGTGAACCGAGTTTTTCTTTGCTTATATTGCCCAAATTACTTAAAAAGACCAAACAGGATAAAATTTCCCATGAAACTGGAGCTGCTTTTCTGGTCCTTTTGATCTTAGTGGTCTGTCCTCCTTTCTGGTCCCTAACATGGTCCTGGCCCCGCCCACCCCTCAGTGGACTGCGACATTCCCATTGCTGAGCCTGGGTGCTGAGCAAAGGGAAGGGGAGTGGAAATGAGGAGAAGGGGCTCCCAGGTGCCCTCTGTGGTCAGCAGATGATGTCCTCTGTGTCAGGGCTCCCCATGACCGACTGGGGGCGGGGGACATCTGGATGACCCGGTGTGGGAAGGAGGTAGAAAGCCAGAAGAGAGGGAGGACGAAAGAGGCTCTGCAGAGGACCGCACAGGACCCGCCTCTGACCCGGCCCTTCAGGGACCTCTAGAGGCCGGAAAGGCAAGGAGACACGTTCGCCCCGAAGCTCATTCGTTAACCTCCCAACTCCACGACTCCTCGCCCCACAACTCCGTGAGGCAGGCACTGTTCTCACCTGCAGATCTTAACCTGTGAGACAACCGAGGCAGAGAGAGACCAGGCGCCTTGTCCGGGTTGCCCAGGAAGTCTGGCTGTAGAGAACATGTGACACGCTATGGTGCCTGTGTGGTTTCTGACAAGACCCGCAGCCCTTTTGGTTGCAAAGCCATCCCTCCCCATCCCCCACCCTGTCTGGGGAAGCTGGCGTTACACACAGCACCCAGCTCACCAGCCTGGCAAGTGAGGGTGCAAGTGCTGGCATGGCGGCCTTCAGCTGTGAGTCTCCTGACAGATTCCCTAACCTGTCTGAGCATCGGAGTCCTCATCAGAAAGCAAAAGCTCTTTCGTGTAGGGTTGGTGTCTTAGTGATGTGAGGAAGTGTGAGAATGCCATATGTATATGCGTGTGTGCATGTATGTATCTATCTGGATCTCTGCCTCGCATCTGGTACTGCCGTATGGGCCAGGGTTTAGTGGTCAAGGGAGAGACACGAAGTCTTCCTTCCTTCCCGTGTTCAGTCCTGGACCCGCTCCTTGCTGGCTGTAACTGTAGGCAAGTTATTTACCCTCTCCAGCCTCAACTTCCTCACCTGTAAATGAGAATGCTGGTGACAGTATCCCCTCAGAGAGCAGCTGTGACAACTGACTGGATGCTCTGTGTGTTCCATCTTGGATCTGAGCTGTCCCGAAAGGCCCATGTGCAGAAGGCTTAGTCCCCTGCCCACGGCACTGCAGGGAGGTGACAGTGCCTTAGGAGGTGATTCCTAGAGGGAGGAAACTAGGTCACTCTTGAAGGGGATGCTGGCAACCTGGTCTCCTCTCCTCTCTCTTTTTGCTTCCTGGACTCCAGGAAGTGAGAAGTTTCCTCTGCCAGGTGCTTCTGCCTCACCACAGGCCAAAGCCATGGGCTAAGTGACCATGCACTAAGCCCCCTGAAGCTGTGAGCCAACAGAAAACTTTTCTCCTTGTATGTTGATTCTCTCAGGTATTTGTCACAGTGGTGAAAAGCAGACATGATATGTAGAATGCTTGGTACATGCTGAGGACTGAAGACTTGGCATGCTAGTCCATCTACTCACAGGGAGGTGGGGTAGCTGCACCACCCGTCAGTGGAGGAGGAAGAGGAAGAGGAGGAAGAAGAAGAGGAAGGTGGGGGTTGTGAGCCAGCAGAGTGGGGAGGGCGGAGGCCCCGGGAGAGGCCATGCTGAATGAACAGAGAGGGACAGTGTAGAGTTCAATGTCCACTCAGGTTGATGTGGGGGGCAGAAGACCGCCAACTCCAAGGAATCAAAACATTTTGAAGATGGAATGTTTTGCCAGTTCGAGCAGAAATGGACCTTATGGGGAAAACAAGGAAGCTCCCCAGTGGATAATCAGATGAAAGTTAATTGTTCAGCCAAACTGTCACCATGCCTTGCTTGCCTGCCTTGCTGCCTGAAACAAACATCTATGCTCAGAAGAACATTATGGCTTTGCTTTTCCCTAATAAATCTAGGGGTTTGAATCATTTTAGGGCTTCACTCCATTCCAGTGAAGTCCTCCGGCCCCCTCAACAAAGATATTCTCTGTCTCTCGAGTTGTTGTTTGTCTATCTAACAAGGCTTGCTGGTCCAAACTCAGCAGGACAGCAGCTGGGCTGGGGGTCAGGACCACAGAACCAGGCATCTCCAGGGACACAGGATCGTGTTGGACCTTCAGCCACACTCCTAAGGACAGGAGAGGCGCACACAGCATGCTCACTCGCAGGGCAAGGAGGGCAGCGCCCAGTGGCTGGGCAATCAGATGTTGCCACGGGAAAAAAAATCTGGTTACCGAATACTGTAATGTCATCCTATTTTTATTAAAAATTAAACATTTGGAAAAATTACACATTAATAGTAGTCATTTTGGGGGTGACTTTTTTTTGGCTTTATTTTAAAAACTGCCTCTTAAATAAATTGTTGAATTGCTTGGACTGCTTTTAAATTATGACAAGCATGCCAAACTTTTAATAAGAACAAGCCATATTGTTTTCCCATTTCTATTTCGGATGCATACAAAGAGCTGTTATAGTTATCTAGTGTCAAAAGATGTTGTGAAGTTCTGCCTCTTCCGGAAGCCAAGTTCTGCCCTTTACTAGATGCAGTTCAGGGCGTGCTGTCTGGCGCCAGCGGACCTGGTGTTAGGAGGCTGAACACAGCGTGCTCCTGGCTCCAGACAGCTCCGAGGGCCAGAGTGATGGCTTTGGGGGGTTTCAGAAATGCGCGTCTTCTGCCTCAGTAACTATGTTCAATGCTGTTCACCCCCAGTGTCCTCCGACCCCAGTTACTGGGAACTTGCCTGTCAGGGATAAATCCTCATCATTGGGGATGTGCTCCCTCGTGATGACGGAGGGTCACCTGCTGCTTCTGCTAGGTAGTCCTGGACATTTCTGATTTTCCTGCTCTCTGTTACTAACAACGATGGTGTGTGAGCTCTCTGAACACTCACTACACACCAAGAGAGGTGCCGAATTATCTCATATACGATCTCATTTAGTGCTCGGCATAACCCCACGAAGGATGGGCTTTCTTCTCTACCGTTTAGTGGTGAGAAAATGAGGCTCAGGGAGGCTGTGTAACTCACCCAAAGTCACACAGCAAGTCAGTGGAAGCTCCCAGTTTCGAACCCACTTCAGACCGATTCCACAGCCTAAGATGCTTGTCTCTAAGCTTCACCACTTCTCCGTGATCAAGCCATGATCCAAAGGTGGCCATAACAGTGCCCATCCCGCCTGAGCTTCGAGGACTCTGCTAACTCCCCTGCAGGGGAGCCTCACCCTCCTGCCGCGGAACCCAAGCGGGTTGTGTGGCGCTGTGGCGTTTGCTGCCTGATGTCCCTCGGAGAAAGCACCGACTGATCAGCAAGCAGCCCTGGCTGCTGACTGAGCAGAGCGGGGGCCTGTGGTGCAGACCCTTCTGTCTGGCGTGGGGCACAGCAGAGGACAGTCTTTGTTTCAGAGCATGAGTTGGGGTCAGGGTTTGGGCGCTTGGTGTGCCCCAGGCTCTGGGGCCCGGCCTGCTTCCCCACCTTCTCCTCTGCAGGGCCAGGCTCCTCCCTGACCTCTTTCCCGTGCGTTACCCCTGGTGATGCTCTTGTACGCTCAGCTCCATCCCAGCGTCAGCTCCCCAGAGGAGCTCGTGACCCAGCCACTTGTTTGCTTGGAACCAATAGACACTGAGGAAGTTATGTGTATGACCTTGAAGGCCACCTCATAAAAAGCCGGCAGCTTCCACAGTGTCGGCTGGAATACAGTGGGGAGGGGCGCGACCAGCATTGGCAGCTCCAACTCTCTGCTGTTTCCCATCTGGTCAGGACTGAACCCAAACCACCAGAGAGACCCTCGGCCCGTTACGCCCGCGGGGCCCTTCCGGGTTCCTGACCCACTGAGAATTCCCGCAAGCGCTGTTTGGAGTCCCCAGGCCCTGGCTGATGTGGTACCCAGCAGTGGACAAGGGATACAGGTGGCAGGCAGGTGGGCTGTGGGTGGGAGCCTGTCGGGGTCTCCTCTTTCACAGGTGGAGGCGGCTTTGCCGAGCACATAGTAGGTGCTTGACCCGCGCTGTAACTGCTCTGTCTGCACACCTGGGGTAGAGATTCGGGCCAGTTCTGAGCTGCCTGGAAGGACGTTTGTAGAGAGTGAAACCTTTTCTAATTAAATTGTGATGAAAATCCATTCTAAGACACGCTCCACATATTTGTTGATCAGAGAAACAGAGGTGATGCTGAGGTCTGGAATTCAAACTATGAGGCTTAAAATTATTACTGGGCATGATGGCACACACTTGTAATCCTAGCTACTCAGGAGGCTGAGGCAGCAGGATCACAATTTCGAGGGCAGCCTGGGCAACTTAGTGAGACCCTGTCTCCAGAATTTAAAAAGTGAAATAAGAAGGGCTGAGGATGTAGCCCAGAGCACCCCTGGGTTCAATCGCTAGCATTGAAAAAATATGTAAGATAAACAGAAAGGACTAACAGTAGGTACCGGCTCCTGGCCAGAGTCTACACAGTTCTAGAGATATACAAAATTGATGCGAGGGACAGAGAAGTCATCCCTGTGTCTCCCTGGCCCCCAGCATCCTGACATGGGCTATGCTATTGATTTGGAGCTGGCAAGACCTGGGTATGAGTCCCATATTTACTCTGTAGCTGTGACTCAGTTTGTAGCTACAGAGTCCCTGAAGATGGATATAAGCATCCGCTATGACTGAGCAGTTCCTCCGCGATGGACCCAACTGGAACAAATAAGAGACACGCACCAAATGCTCAACGGTGGCCCCGGCTTTCCAGAGCCTGGACTGGATACCATCTCACTGCGTAACTGTCACAAGAGCAGCAGCCGAGAACACACATATTTTGTCCTCTCTATTCCTGCCTGTCTGGAGTTGGGCCCTGGACTTAGATTCAGAATCCCACAGAGCGGCCCTCCAGGACTGCATGCAAAGTCACAGCCTGGGAGGCTTACAGACAACATGGTTCCGAGGCTGGCAATCCAAGGCCAGGTCCCAGCAGCCTTGGCGTCTGGCGAGGCTCTGTTTTCTGGTCTCCTGCATGGCTACCTGCAGCTGAGGACTCGGGATCTCACGGGCCACCTTGTAAGGACACTGACCCCACTCTGCGGACACTGCCTCGTGATCTCCTCACCTCCCTGTGGCTCCAGCTCCTCACACCATCACCTCAGGGCCAGGAGGGTGACGTATGAGCTTGGGTGAACATGAACATTCAGGCCACAGTGTGCGCAGGCTCAGGTCTCTTTTAAAATTTCCGAAGAGGGTTGAATCCACTTTCATGTGCCTGTGGTGGTTGGCAGAATTCAGTTCCTCGGGTCTGTGAAACTCAAAATCTCTCTTCACTGGGGCACCCTCAGTTCCTAGGAGAGCCTTGTTCCTGGTGCAAAGGCCTCCCCCAAATGCCACTCGCTTCAGCAGAGCCAGCCAGGGGTCTCCTTGCAACGTGGAGGTCACAGTCCTAGCTGATGTGGTTCTGGAAGTAGATCCCGCCATGCTCCATTAAGGCCAGGTCCTAGGCCTTGCCTACTGTCACAGAGAGGGGAATGAACACGGGGTGGAGACAGGTCACAGTGCTGCCCTGGAGTCTGCCGCACACCCGCGACAGTGAAATGTGTGAAGCATGGTAGGTCATGCAGTGGGCTGCTCTACAGCCCTGAGAAGGCTTTTCATCTCAGCTCATGCTGCAGTTCCATAAGGACCTGTGGTCAATGGCTTTCTGTGGGGTTTCTGGAAGCCCACATTCAGGAGCTTTCCCCCAGAAGCCTTGCTTCTCCACCACACCTAGAGGATGCTTCTGCCCTGGCCCTCCTGCACTCAGGAGGCACAGCTTCTTTATCCTCCCACTCCCCTCCTGACATCCAGTTTCTCCCCTCCTGGCTCCATCCAGCTCTGGCCTGGCTCCTCCTGCCCTGCCGGCCGCTGTGGCCCCAAAGCTGTGGGCCCAGTAGCCCTGCCCTGGCCACTCAGACCCCAGAGTGCACTCAGGTTTCTGGGTGGAAGTGGTTCCCTGGGCACCTGTGCATCTGGGCACCTGTACCACGGGCAGGGGCTCATCTTGGGGTGCAGGTCCCGGCTGCCTCTGGACCTCTGCACTCATGATGCTGCATCTCTGCAGGTAAAGGCAAATGTTCTTCCTGGGCTCTCCGGGAAATTCTGGTACCGAGAGGAGGAGCTTGGGCAGTAGACACAGGCTGACCCAGAGGTGGGGACGCAGGTCCTGGGGCTGGGGCTGCCACTGACCTTCCCACCTCCAGTTATTTTGTCTACACAACATGACTGGAGAGTGCTCCCTCCTGGGGCTGGTGTGAGGCTCACTGAGTGGACACAGGAGTACAGCAGGCCCAGGCGGGGGAGGCAAGGGGCTGTGCACTGCAGAAGTCTTATTAGTGTCTGATGCCTTGCACCTGGAAGGCGGGTCGGGAGATGCAAGCATTTTATGCCAACTCTGCCGTTACTATGCCAGTCTGAAGAATGGAGCAGGGGATCAGTGGCAGAGGGAGGAGGAGCCTGGAGAAGCTGGAAAAGGTGAGGAAAGGACTCGATTCTGGAGCCTTCACGGGGAACATGATCCCCAGACACCACAACTTCAGCCCAGGAAGACCCATTAAGAATTTCAGACTTCTGGGCTGTAAGAGAATGCATTTCTATTGTTTTTTCATTATTATTTTTTTTGTGGTGCTGGGGATTGAACCCAGGGTCTTTGCACTAAGCTGCATTCCCAGCCCTTTTCAAATTCTGAGACAGAGTCTCACTAGGTTTCCTGGGCTGGCCTCCAACTTGCAGTCCTCCTGCCTCAGCCTCCTAAGTAGCTGGGATTAGAGGTGTGAGCCACTGCACCTGGCATTTCGATTGTTTTGAGTTACTTGGTTTATAGTAATTTTTTACAGCAATGATAGGAAACTAGTATGATAATAACTTTTATCTTGCCATTGTTTTCATTGCCTCTTTCTTCTGTGTTCAAGGAGATATAGATTTTTTTTAAGTCAAAAACTGTCTCCCTTTTGCACTAAATTTAAGAGAAGAGCTGGGCACACGAGCCTCCTTTTCTGTACCTCCGTTCTTGGCCAGCCATCACTTTGTCTCCTTCATTCAGAATTCAGGAAAGGTCTCCCAGGGTGCCCACATGTATCCGACTCTCTGGAACAAGTAGGCACAGGGTGACTTGGGGGGCTTGGAAGGTGGATCTGGGCCCCATGCCAGACTCAGTTTGGACCTTAGGAGTGGGCATGGGGCATGCACACAGCCATTAAAGGAAAAAACCCACACCATCTTGCAAGATTCTTACACATGGAAAAGTTGAAGAGCCGCTAGTTTAGATGCCAAAGGTATCTTGGGTTCAATTTTTACTTAATAAAATTTTGTAGCAAAATGCACAAGTTCCAGCAGAGGGAGACATTGCTGCGTGGAAGGAAAAAACCTCTGACAGAAAGAGGGCTTTGACGGGTCTCCTTCCCGGAGCAGGGAAATAAAGCCGCGCTCTGCGGAGATGTCCTCCTGGGAGAGGGAGGGGAGAGCGCCTCTCCTGGAGGTCTTTGCTGAGAATCACCGCGGGCAGCGCACAAAATGCTGGCTGTTTTGGTGCGTGAGCTCCGGGTGGGGGAAACTGCAAACTCGACGCTGTTAAATGCTGAAGATCTTTGTCCTGAATGGGTCGCAGGAGTTACTCTTAACACCTTGCACCACACGAAGCATGCTTGTCGCTCTGCGTTGGTTTGCTTTGCTGTTTTGAGGACGCCATGGATGAAGCTGTATGTTTCTTAATCCCCGGGGGAAATGACATATTGTTGCAAAGTGACCCTCACTCTTGGGCTCCATCTGCTCTCTCATTTTTGTGCGTATGAGGCTTGCAGGATCCAACAGACGGGAGCTTTAATTTGGAGAGGGACAGAAACTGACATTCTCCACTGGCCTCATTGAAAACAACTTGTATGTTACAGCCTCAGATCCTCAGCTACCCTGCAAAGTCTGGTCCAGTGCCTCTGTCTTAAAGGTGGCGTAACTCAGGATCAGAAGAGCTGGGAACCTGGGCAGATCACACAGGGCTATGGTAAGTACTAAGGCAAGATCCGGACATTGCTCCAGCTAGCTCAGTGGAAAACAAAAGAAATAACATCCCCATCCTGTTATCTAACCAACAGAGGTTTACTACTTTTAGCCAAAAGGATAGAACGCCAAAATGAAATGCCACTTGCATTAGCTGAAGTTGAGGTCCAGCTGGCCCTCGAATCATAGCCCAGGAAGTGAACTCTTGGGTACTTCGGGGGTCCACACACCCACTCTGACCCTGGCCATGACAGGATGACTCTCTGCCTTGGGTCAGTTTTAGGTGTTTGCCCAAGGTCTTTGTGGCAGGGGGCACAACGGTCCCCTGACACTGCCTGTGGCCTATTCCCTAGACCCTGCGAATGTGCTGTAAGAGGTGAAAGGGACTCCCAGGTGTGACTGAGTTAAAGACGGCAATGGGCGGTTATCCTGGTTTATCCAGATGGGCCTGATGTAACCACAGAGGCCTTACGATGGAGAGGGTCAGATGCAGAGGAGAGGGGAGCAGATGTAGGGTCTACAGCCAAGGAATGCGGGTCACCTCAGAAGCTGAAAAGACAAGGAAGTCATCCTGCCCTGGAGCTTCGGGAAGGAGCGCAGCCCTGCTCTCCCCTGGATTTTAGCCCAGTGAGACTCTTGGATTGCTGAGCTCTGAAGCTATGAATTTACTATGCGTCATTCTAAGCTGCAAAGATTGTGGTAACTTGTTACAGCAGCAATAGAAAACCGATACAATATACAAACAGCTGATTGCACCATATCCATCCGTTAAAAAGTTTGCCCTGCACAGATACCTCATGAACAATACAAGGCCAACAAAAATTAGAGAGGGTAAAATAAAGAGGACATAACAAATGTTTCAAAATGTATTTTTGATTTTAAATGTGTTAACAGATATAAAACCCTTTTATCATTAAACATTATTTCTGTATATTAATACTTTTAAGCATAGTGAAGGATTGAATATACATCTTTAACATTTTTGTTGTCACAATTTAAGGATCTATTTGCAAGGTTCAGTAGGTTTTACTGAATGGGCTGAAAAGCGATCATAATTTAAAATATTCCACGTGAAGTTTTGTGGTCATGTGTGGAAGAAGCCAGTGCTGTCTACTTGCCGGTCTCGATGGCCAGTTCTGCAGGGATTTGTCAAAATCTGGCTGGTAAATTTCTTTGCCTCCTGATCTAGATGTTGTCCTTGCAATGATTTGAAAGGTGCTTCCTTTTGATATGTTAAACAAGTGGGTTGAAAGCCTGCTACAACTTTTTACTAGAAAGATTTCGTAAGTCGTTGGCATGGTTTATTCCCAAGACTTCAGGCAAGAAGCTATGAGCACTTTTAAAGGTGAGACATTTAAATGTGATTTGGGGGGAAAAGTGATATAATCATGAAAAATGTTCCAAAAATGCTCTAGCAGGAGTTTCTTGAGAAAAGTGACTACTTTCTCGTTTGTATTAAAAGTGGAATCTTTACGAGGCAGATTGATATGTTGAGTCTTTTGAAATTGTCTGCTGGATCATCCCTCAGAGCTACTTGTTATTACAGAACATATCAGCAAATTTGAAATATTTGTCATTTGTTTTTTTTTAAAAGAAAAAGTGTTGCAGGCATGGTTGTGGTGCACGTCTGGAATCCCAGCACTCAGGAGGTTGAGGCAGGAGGGTCGCTGTGAGTTCAAGGCCAGCCTGGGTGGGTTACATAGTGAGACCCTGTCCCAAAAAGCCAATAAAAAATAATGTAATTTAAGTTCAACAATTTATAGTCAATGGCCTTCACCACAAGGCACTCAATTTGCCTGTGACTATCCTTCCATCATCCCCAGTGCTGGATTTCATAAAGCTAAAGGCATCAATGGTTTCAGCAACGTTGATAAGGGGGGTATCTCTGACTGCACCGACTTCTTTTCTTTCTACTTCATCTTCTTCTCTCTTTCCTTTCCCTCCTCTTTTCCTTTTTTGACCTCAGATGGGGTTAAGCACGCTTCTCAGTTTTTAATGCAACATCATCACTGATACATCCGAACTCTGCTACTTAAATAGTATTCCTTTTTTTCCCCTCCCTGTAGAGCACTCTCATTTGTCACGTTCACCAGGTAACTCTTCTAATGTATTTAACATTTTTTCTTGTATGTGTTCTTGCAGAATACAGTGTTGTTTTTCAAGGGACCAGATGAATTCATGAGTGAATTCAATAAAATATTCAAAGAAGAATTAATATCAACCCTTCTTAAACTCTTCCAAAAAAGAAAAGGGAACACTTCCAAGTTCATTTTGTAAGGTTAGCATCACCCTGAGAGTAAAGTGAGAGAACACCACAAGAAAAGAAAACTGCAGGCCAATATCCCCGATGAACACAGAGATAAGCATTTTCAATAAAATACTCACAAACGGAATTCAACAGCATATTAAAGGAATTATCCACCATGACTGAGGAGAATTTATCCCTGGGAAGTAAGGACGGTGCAGCACACACAAACCCACCCACATGATGTAACACACTAACTACAACATCAAAACCTGTGATCATCTCAACAGATGCAGAAAAAGTATTTGATGAAATTTAGATTCCATCTAAATGATGGAAGACTCCCAGTAAAATAAAATACTGGGAGAATTTACCTGAAGACATGAAAAGTTCGTAGCTAAAATCATAAATTGACGGGAGAAAATGAAAAACCTTTCCTCTGGCCCACTTGCCCCTCTGTTCGACATGGTAGTGGAAGTTGTGGCCAGACCGTTAGACAAGGCAAAGAAAAGTCACCTAATTAGAATGGAAGAAGACACTCATGAAAGAGGACTTCCAGAACTGCTTCTGAAAGTGGCAGGAATGATAGGATACGTGTGTTCAAAGTGAGAGGGGTGTATATTTTACTCTGGCAGACTGTAAAAAATTTAAACATTCATTGTATATTTTGATCACACCTCCCACCTCACATTAGCATAGCTGTTATAAAAAACTATATGGAGGTCCCCCCCAAATTAAACAGAGCTAGCTTATGATCTGGCAATTTCTCTTCTAGATAGTTATTCAAAGGAAATAAAATCTGTATGTCAAAGAGAAATCGGCACTACTAAGTTTATTGCAGTGCTATTCACAAAAGCCAGGTTATGGGAACAACTCATATATCCATCACTGATGGATAAAGGCATAAGGAAATTACAATATGCACACAAACACATAATGGGACATTATCAGCCTAGCCTTAAAAAGTAAAGAAATCCTGCAACTTTCAATAATATGAATGAACCTAAAGAACATTCATTATGCTAAGTTAAATAAGCCAGACATACCCGATAATACGGCAAGACTTCTGTTATATGCATAGAGAATCTAAAAATGTCGGGTTCATTGAAGCAGAGTATAGAATGGCAGTGGCCAGTGGTTCGGTGGAGAGGAATGGGGAGATTTTGGTCAAAGGTACAAAGTGTCAGAGATACAATAAGAATAAATTTAGGAGAGCTAATGTATATCACGGAGACTCTAACATTGTACTGTACACCTGAAATGTGCTTAGAGAATAAGTTATGTGTTCTCATTATACATGCGCACAACTATGTGATGTGGCATATCAGTCGGTTCAAATGTGATAGCCATTTCACAATGTATATGAAAACACCAACACATACACCTTAAATGCATACAATTTTTATATAATTTGTCAATTACACCTCAGTAAAGCTCAACTTTTGAAATACAGTCCCACGAGAAGCATTGGTGTGTCCCTCGGGCCATGTGACAAGTGCCCATACCCCTCAGAACAGCCACGCCCTCCGGTCTCCCTCCCACCATTCCATCACTTGGCATTACTCTGATTGCGGATTTTTGTCAGTTTAATGGGTGCAAAGCACTTATCTCATTATTTAAGTTTTAATTTCCATGACTATTAAAGCATTTGAGCATATTTTTAGATGTTTTTGAGTCTTCGGGTTTCCTCTGAGTTGCCTGTTGTTGACTTTTGCTCATTTCCCTGATGGGTGACTCTCTTTTTTCATACTGTCTTTCATGAGTTCTGGGGATTACTCTGTGACTGGGCTGTTCAAAGGTAGCTACTAACCACCTTTATTAATGAGGCTTCCAGAAAATTTAAAACTAGGCAAGTGGTTCGTATTACATTTCTAATGAAAAGTGCTGGACTAGGCATTAGGACCTTGTGTGTTTTATACATCATAAAAGTCTTCTGCCATTCTGTCCCCTTCTTTACTCATGGTGTCTTGTAATTTTACAAAAACTTTAATTGTGATATAGCCACATTTGCTAATATCTTTTTTTTTCTTTTGCTTAGAGTTTATGCTTCTAAAAAGACTCTTTTTCTGCTTCTGTCCTGGCTAACAAAGATATTTTCCTGTTCTTTCTGTTAGCTTCATCCTGTAATTTCATCTCTCACCTCTAACTTTTTAATTCTTTGGAGGTTATTTTTCTTTAAAGTGGTTATGTAGGAAACTTGTCTTAGTGGATTAGGTTTCCAGTACCATTTATTAATCAGTTTATCTTTTACCTACCAACGTATAGTGCTAGTTTTACCATATATTAAAGTCTTACACACACACACACACACACACACACACACACACACGGAGTTCTGAGTGCTCTATTCAATTCCACCACTGGCTATACTTACTAAACTTTTCCATAAGAGTATTCTTATTAAAGAAGTAATATACTATTGAGAATATGTATTCCCTGATACATCTTTCATTTAATGGCTCACAAAAAGTGGTCTATTGTGTATTTCTTTATTGAAACAAAATCTAGCAAATATCATTAGCTATGACATGTTTTTCAAAAGGAAAAAATATCTGTACTCTCTTCCAGTTATATAGAAAACCTCCCACACACTGTAATTTTTTTTTTCCAGTCCTACTTTCTTCATGTGTTTGATGCTGTTTCCAGTTGCAATGCTGGCTGGGAAATGCATTTTATTTCTTGCATTGTTTATATTCTTTACCCATTTTTTTACTGTAGCAATAATAACAAGCACTTCCCCAAGGATATATGTCTCTCTTGTCTTTTACTAAGAAATCTCAAGACACTTTTGTATACTTTTAATCATTTCAGTAGAATTTTGTAAAACATTATACTGAATATTGTCGGATTTTACACACTTCTAAAGAAATTATACAGGCTTTGACTCGTCTTGGATGTTTATCTTTACAAGATCTTGCTCATCGTGAGTTTTGACTCTCATCAGAGAGCTTTTCCCTAAGTGGGCTGAGAATGATAGGGTGACGCAGGAGACCCCCGGGGGGCCCTGCTTCCACTCTTTCCCCTCCTATCAGCACCTCGGTTTGACCTGGTGTAATCACAGCGTTTTACTCTCAGGCCCTAGACTTTTTTTTTTTAACCAAGAACATGTATTGGTACACTGTATACGTGATGATCATAATCAACATGGTTATTGTGTACCCATACATGATATATCTTGGTTTTCCCCCTCTTCCCCTCCCCTCCCTTCCGATCCCCCACCCTTCTCTATTTGCAACAGGTTATTTACATTTTTCCACTTTTTTCCCTTTCATCTTATTTTTCTTTTAACCTTCCTTCTTTTTCCCCCCTTTCCCTATCTAGTTCTTCTCTCTTTTGAATACTATCTTTTTTTTTAAAAATAATATCTATTATACCCCTTTGTCCTTATTTACACTTACGGTTTCTCATCTCAGAGAAACAATTCGATTCAGTCCCTAGACTTTCTGTACAACTGGCTCCAGCCTGTGTGACCCAGAAATGAGCACAGTTAACCAGCCAATCAGCTGGTTCCCCATCCTGTTCCTGATTGGCTCAAGGATGGACTCATGACCCGGGCCTGGCCAATGAGATACAGTCCCTGGGTTGGGTGGGAACGGTATTACAGAGACACTCCCTTTCCTCTGAGGTTGCTAACGCTGAGGATAAAAGCCTGCACCGCTAGGAGAAGGTCTTGTTTGGAGACGGCAGGGAGAAAGCAAGTCAATGGAAAGTCTCCTGTCCGCGCTGTGGTCCGCGGGTGTCAGGAATTTCCCAGCTTCACTTCTGCCAGTCAAGCTGTGTTAATTAAATGCTCTCATATAACCCTGTGATGGGACGAACTGCCTCTTGTTTCTATCTTTGCAGAAGCTCTGGGAAGAGGGGGATTTGCCAGTTTAGCTGCCCTCTGCACACCCGATTACCTGGGCAGTTCGGGCTCTGGGCACACTGACCAGTGTTATAAGGGAAGCAAGGAACCCCAGCAAGAAGGATCTGGGTGGTTCTGGTTCACAGCCTCATCGGAAGCCATACTCTGGTAAGACATACGCAGCGTTTCTGTATTGCTCACAGTAATATGCTTTAGGAGGAAGATTTAAAAAAATAAAAACTGCACATCTGCCAAAAAGAAAAACTGCACATCTATGAGCAAACCTTTCCATTCCTAGGTACTTACCCAGGTGAAATGGTAACGTGCACACAGATATGTGTAAGCAAACATTCTCCAGTTTTACCTATAATGGTTCCAAACTGGAAACAATGCAAATGTCCATCAGAAGAATGATTAAAAAAAAAAAGATATATTCAGCTAATAGATGACTACTTGGCATGTTACAGGGTGTGCAGGTATTGGAATTTCAGACAAACAGCACCAGAGTTTTTAGGGTAAATACTTAATGTGCAACACTTGGGACATACATGGCCTAAGAAGTTAGTCATTATTGGAATTTTGTCCAGGAACCTGGGGCTAGCCTCTTGGTCTCTCTACTCCTCTGTCTGTCTCATCATCCCTCCCAGTGAGAGGCTGTGGCACTGGCTGCCCTGGGTCACCTCACTCTGCATTCGCACATCGGCACTCTGGTTTGCACCTCTGTGTGGGTCAGAGAGCTCTCAGTTACAGATGACAGAAATCCGATGCAAAGTGGCTTAGGCAAAAAGGGTAGCTTGTTAGCTGAGATGTCAAACCTTGTGAAGGACAGGTGTCAGGGACAGAGCCAGGAATTCTTCCTCTGACCCTTGTCTTTCGCCCACAATGCCTCCATTCCTGCTGCCACTTGGTTCTCAAGCTGGGCCAGCTTTTAGCAGGGTAAGGGAGGGGTGCCTTCCTTGGTGCAGACTGGAGAGCAGTCTTGGGACACCCCGTCTTGGGTTACATGACCTTCTGCAAGGATCCCTTTCCCACCTCTCTGATCCTCTGAATGTGATAGCTGGGCCAGGAGCACCTGTCCCACCTGGGCATTGTTACTGTCCTCAGGCCCTGCCTCTGGGGAAGCGAATTAGAATCTGCCTAAGGAGCCCTCTAAGTGCTTCTGATCACTCTCCTCATCACTGACCCACACGCCTTAAAGGAAGACAGGTTTATCTTGGATCATGGTTTGTAGAGGTTTCAGTCCATGCCTGCCTGGCTCCAGGGCAGGAGGGAATGGCAGAGGAAAAGCTGCTCAGGGCATGGCAGACAGAAGGCAGAGTGAATGAAGGGAGGAGCCTGGAAGGCAGCTAAAGCATCCCAGCCCCAGTGACCCGCCCCTTCCAGCCAGGCCCACCTCCCTGCAGCAAGTCAGCCCTAAGCCCGTAATCCAGTCACTTCCAAAGCTCCCACCTACCGATGCGTGAGGCTTTGGGGGCCGTCTGGATCTAAAGCCTAGCAGTTGCACTGTAGAGGAGAATCACTGCCTGGGGTGAGATGGAGCTGCTCTTTCTGGTTCTGAGCAGAAAGAGTAACTTGTTACCATTACTATACTAGCTTCTCTGGCCTGGTTAGAGTGAGTCCTCACCACGCTTGATACAGTTACACCTCAGAGCTTGCAGGAGCTCAGACTCAGAGTGTGGGGACTTCGCCAGGACAGTTGTGCTGGGCAGCGTCTCCTCACATTCTTAGTCAAGTGTCTATCCCGCTCTCGCCACCTCTCTGAAGTCCCACAGCTTTCTGGCCCCCAGCCCTCTACTATCAGCTGTAATCAGCTGATCATTAGCAGCCAAGCAGGGCAATTTAGAGGCAAAAACAAGGCTTCGAGCTTCAGTTGTCCCTTTTTAAAGACACAACAGGAGCTTTTTTCATTTTGCAAAACTATGCAATCATCTGAAAATGCCTAACCCAATTATGGCACCTTTTTCATTTAAGACAGTAAGGTAGACATTTTAAACTGTATCTTTGGGCATCTCCAACATTAACGAATTATTAGACACTAATTGCTCTGGGTCCGAGCCACTTTCATAAACAGGCGAGCTTTTCCATTTGCAGAATTTCAAAGCATACCAGAGCAATTTGTGTTGCTTAATAGCTACAAATTTGTTAGGTTGACTCCAGACCAGCAAAACCTGGGAAGCTATTATGTAAATACAGATAATGTCTCTCCAATGATGCCAATTAATGCAGAGATCTCCAGAAAGGCATTTGCTATGATTAGATCTGTTACAGTGAGCAGTTCACTCTGGGGGTGGGGTGCATATTTTTCTGGTTCCTCAAGGTTTTTTTTTTTTCTTCCGAGTCTGAATAAGCCCTTCACTCTCCTTAGAGGGAAGAAGACACAGAAATGAGGCCCCAAAGATAACCACACCCAGAATAGCCATGGAAGATAGTTGTCAGCTTTCTTCCCTCTTGGCATCACAAATGGACAGTTCTATTTCTAGGTGGAACACTGGATCTGATGTTGAAACTTCTCATTTGCATTAACATCAGGGTCACTAAGAATTATGGGGAAGTAGCTAAGTGTGTGTATTAGTCAGCTTTCCTGTTGCTGGGGACCAAATACCTGATACCCACAACTTAAAGGAGGAGATGTTTAATTTGGCTCACAGTTTTGGGGGATTCAGTCCATGGTTGGCTGGTTCCAAGGCAGAAACATCATGGTGGATGGGCATGGCAGAGCCAAGCTGCTTCGTTCATGGTGGCCAGGAAGCAGAGGAGGAGAACAGTGCCAGAGAGGAAGGGGCCAGGGACCAGACATAGAGTCCCAGTGTCACCCCTCCATGACCCACCCAGACACACCCAGGTATATGCTTTACTAATTAATCCCCTAGGAGGTTCCCAAGTCAACTGAGTTGACACAATTAAGCCTAACCACCACAATGGTAGAGAACATGGGCCCTGGGTTCCCTCCTTAGCACGCAGTCGGGTGGAGAGGCAGGGAAGTGCAGGGTTAGGGCTGGGCGTTGAGGTTCTATGGGCCATTTCAGAAAGGGCTTCCTGATCAGCCAATCTAACACTTGAGTTTTACAGAAGCAGAAACTGAGACTCAAAGAAAGGAAATGGTTCACCAAACTGCAGAAGTAGTTAGCTATGGACAGGGACCCAGGAGCCTCAAGTGCTGCCCCTCCTAACATGTGGCCTGGTCTGTATAGTCATCCCGACCCCAAATCAATAAAGAGCCTCTTTTTAGTATATATTGGGTTTTGGATGCTGTACAAGGTCCTGGAAGGACACCGTGATGGGGGTAAATGTGGCCTCAAGGAGCTAAGGAGCTTTTCATCCAACATGGGGATCAGACATGAAGAGAAGTTAGCAAAGCATAGGATGGAACTGGAACCCAGAGCAATGTTTCTACTATGTCTTGTCCTGCTTGCCACAGGGCTTTTCTACACCCTATTTCCTCTACCTGGCTCACTCTGCCTTCCCCCTGGATCTAGGTAATGCTCACTTAGCCTTCTCTGCTCCACACCCCTTCCTCAAGGAAGCCTCCAGAAGGACGTGAGTCCCTCTTATGGATTCTCAGTACACTGTACATTTCCTAATGATGGGCAAAGTTCCTAAGGTCTCAGTTACATCTTCTTTGCTCACCTCCGCACTCGTAAGAGTATAACCACAGCCAGGTGTGGCAGCACAGGTCTGCAGTCCTTGAAATCTGGGAGACTGAGGCAAAAGAATCAAGCCCAGCCCGGGCAATTTAGGAAGACCCTGTCTCAAAATTAAAAAAAAAAAAAAAAAGGCTGAGGAAGTAGCTCAGGACAAAGGCCCTGCGTTCAATCCCCAGTGCTGCCAAAAAGAAAAAAAAAAGAAAAAATAAAAAAGAATATGACCTAGTGTATCATACCCATACTAAGACGTGACGATCCCTGTGTCATGCGCAGACAGAAGTGCCCACTTTCATGAAAGCCTGTTGAGATGACAGAAGATCTCAGGACAGGTAGCTTGGTCTTGGGCTTGGTCGCTCCCATTCTGGGCATTGCAGGACATCTTGCATCTCTCTGAAGGTCACTGTTCAGGCCAGACATTGTGACAACCAGAAAAGTCCCCTCCAATTTCCAAAGTTCCCTGGTGGTGACAGCTCCTCTATTTAAGAACTGGCACCAAGAGACCCAACAGCATCAGCCGCGACCAGACGCACAAGTCTGCTGGGGTGCAGAGTGGGCAGGGACTGGGGTGCGATGGTGGGGACCTGTCCTCTATCCCCTTGTCTCCCACCCAGGCAGGACAAAGGGGACCTGGCTTCCGAGAAGCTCATATGAAGACTCTGCAGGAGGTTTAGGTATTTCCAGACCGGCAATGGGACGGGGTGGCCATGGGGTAAGTGCAGCCAGCAGGTATACCGAGTAAGTGCAGGGTCTGGAGGCCAGGAAGGGATGGTGCTGCCGGCCAGACTGCTGTACTTTCCACATGTGGGCCATACTGTCACTGAGTCCCATCCATCTTCAGCTCTGTATTCTGAAAATATCGGGCCTTAAGAGAGTCTGGAATGGGAAGGGAGTGGCCTGCCCAACCTGACGTCCTTCGGAGTCTCAGTCCCACCGCTCGGGCTGAGGGACACCGGTCACGGCCCACCTTCCTGAGGTTTGTCACTCTGAGGTGGAACGGGTATTCAGTTGTGTTTGTATATAGCACAGAGGGTGCCTTCGGTTACTCCGAGATCCGTCCTTGGGATTTCAAACATGGTGTCTGATTTTCTTCTGTCTTTTCTTTTCATCTAGATTTGGTGCGCACTTAAAAGGCTTCCGCAGAGAGGAAGTGGGGGTTTTGTTACCGATTCCAATCAGGTGCTACAAAAGCCCTTAAATCTCGGTGAATACACTCTCGGGAGCGGAGAGCTGCACTTGTGTGCTCCTCCCTCGTCGGGGCTCAGCGGTCATTCTCCTGACACCCTTGGGCAATGTCCTCAGTCTGCTTAACAGCGTGCGCCTATCAATAATTGGCCGGTTATCGATTTCCTAACCCTGCCTAATACAGCTAATGGCCCCACTTCTCCGAGGGAGAAGGAAATGAAGAGGCCAGGGGAGGCTAAAAGACGGCTACTTGGCTTGTTATCTGAGAGCATGTCAATCCAAA
>PVJO010006865.1:0-85598 GCA_004026905.1 Hystrix cristata
TGCATATATCACTGTGATATGATGATTTTAATTCTTCTGGGAAGATACCCAGCAGAGGAATAGCTGGGTCAAATGGAACCTCTAGTTGTAGTTTTCTGAGGAATCTCCACACTGATTTCCACAGTGGTTGGACCAGTCTGCATTCCCACCAACAGTGCAGGAGGGTTCCTTTTTCCCCGCAGCCCCGCCAGCACTTGTTGTTCGTTGATTTCTTGATAATAGCTATTCTTTCTGGAGTGAGATGGTATCTTAGTGTTGTTTTGATCTGCATCTCTCGAATGACCAATGATGTTGAACATTTTTTCATATATTTATTTGCCATTTTTATTTCTTCATCTGAGAAATGTTTATTCATTTCAGATGCCCATTTTTAGACAGTTTCAGCTATCTTAAAACATTTGATCCAGTCACCACAAATTGGAAAATCTAGGGGACAGCAGGCTCTGATGAGATGTAAGAATGTTCTCCATTGAATCTGTGACAAGGCACAGGTAATCCCGAGGTGCCGCACCTTGGAACTTCACAGTCAAAAAGCAGTGTTCTTATCTGTCCTTACATACATATCCAAATTGATATTCTAATATTGAAACTAAGCTTGGCTTAGTTTAGGCATCAAGATGAGGTGGACTTGTAAAATGTGTTTGGAAATATTCCTTCATATTTGCAACACCTTTATTCTTCTCTTCCTCTCTCATTGCCTACTTTTGTGATTTGGTAACTTTCTGTAGTGGTACATTTTGATTTCTTTGTCATTTGTACGTATGCTGCAACTTTCTGTTTTGTGGTCACCACAGGGCTTACATAAAACATAATCTATTTTAATCAGATAACAGCTTCTGTTGCATACAAAAACTAATCATTTTCAGCCTCCACGTCACTGTTCACGATTGTGGTGTGGTGCAAAGGATGAGAGATTATTCGGAGTCCATGTCTTTTGCCTGTGACCCCTGAGAGAGTCTCAGGAAAAAACAGCCCTGATCTGAAGCTTCTGTGGCTTTTTATTGATAGGTCCAGGAAGCAAGGATAAAGGAAAAAGAAAGACACCTGTGCAGCTGTTCATGTAGGGGACAGGGAGAGGGCAGGGGAAGGACAAGGTGGTCTGTTACATGACTGACTGTAAGGCTAATCTAAGTAATCAATCAGAGTATGGGGAAGAAAAGGACCAGAGCATATATTCCTTAAGGCAATGTGGTTTGCTCCTAAATGGGCTTGTGGTATTTTTCTTGTCCTTCATTTCTTTATATTATCCCATTCTCTCCTGGCCTGCAGGGTGTTTGCTGGGAAACTTGCTAATAGTCTAATTGAGATTGCCCTGTATGTGACTTGATCCCTCTTCCTTGCTGCTTTTAAATTTCTCTCTCTGTCTCTGACTTTTGACAGTTGCATTATGTGCGTTGTGCCTCAGAGAGGTCTCCATGGGTCAAATCTATTTGCAGACCTTTGAGTTTCTGGGATCCAAATGTCTATGCATCTCATAAGACTTGAGAAATTTTCAGAAATGCTATTATTAAATAATGTTTCTTTCCCCTTGTCTATTTCTTCTTCTGAAATATTTGTAGTGTGAATATTTATTTGTTCACTGGATGGCTATCTCATAAATCTTACAGGCTTCCTAACTATTTTATTTTTTTCCATCTGACAAAATCATTTAAAAAAACCTGTCTTCAAATTCATAGATTATTTTTCTTCAGTTCTATCTAGTCTGCTATTGAAACTCTCAGGTGTATCTTTTATTTCATTGATTGAATTTTTAGGTTCAAGATTTCTTTGTTTCTTTCCAATAATTTCTCTCTTTATTGAATTCCCCATTCAAACCATGAATTGTTTTCCTGATTTCAGTGAATTGTCTATCTTCTCAATAGCACACTGAATTTCCTTAAGATCATTATTTTATGTTGTTTTTCAGACAATTCGTGAATTTCCATTTCTTTGGGGTCAGCTACTTTACCAGCCAATCAGTGTGTTCTTTGCATGGATGCACCCTCCTCTCCTAGACTTTACAGACAGCTCTATATAGGAACTTTCACCAACGGGTGGATTTGAGGGTGCAGTTGGGGGGGTACGTGACTGTGGATCCATGTGAGCAGAGCAGATCGGTCTCTGTGCAGCTTCTTCAACTGTGATTGATGTTAGTGATGACTGCAGATGCCGCTGTGGTGGAGGCTGCAGGAGTTTGTGGTAGTAATTGCAGGTGCGTAGGTTATTAGGACGAGGGCTTCAGACTGCTTACTTAGTTTTCCTGGCAGCAGGAGTCTCAGCATGGGGATCTCTATGTGTGGCGGGTCTGACATGGCTCACAGGCAGCCACAGTGGCACTAGGATCCAGGGCAGAGTAGCTGTGCAGATGGGTTCTTGGGCTCAGATCTTGCAACACTACAGTGGCACTTGAGACGTGTAGCGCTGACCCATTCCCTGGGGCAGGATGGATGCAATTCTCTCACCACGCCGGAGCCTGTTGACAGAAGTACACACTAGCAGCTTGGGTCCAGGGTGCCAGGATGTAACTGTCCCTGAGGGGGCTGGGCACAGCTCTGGTACAGCTCCAGGTGAATGGGGGTGCTCCGGAGGCTCAGGCCTCAGGGGTTGGGGCACAGCATAATTTAGGACCCAGAACCAACAGGACATAGCAGCGGCTTAGGCTGGGGGAGATGGGTATTACATGGTGGTTAGACTCTGGACAGAGAGGCACAGCTGTATGAAGACAGAAGAGCAGCATGGACCTAATAATGGCAAGATGGTGCTGTAGCTTGGGGATTGGGAGTGGGAAGCAGCATCAGGCGGAGTGTCTGAGAAGCTCGGAGCATCTAAGCCGAGTGCTGTGGCTATATGGTCCAAGGGCGGTGTGGCAGAACTTAGCTGAGGAACTCCTGATTTCCTGGAGCTTGAGGCACTGTATCTGCTTAGCCTAGAGAAGATGGCTTCATGGGTCGGCAGAGCATCTGGATTCCTGGAGATGCACTGGTGCCTCAGTTGTGGCCCTGGGCAACAGGAATGTTTTGCCATGCAGAAACCTAAGGTCCTCGGGGTGGGAATACTTTTGGTGTGGGGTGCATTACTGTTCCCGCACTTCAAGAATCTGGGGTGGAGCATCACCCAAGCATGCCCTGAGGGGAGGCTGCAGGTACAATTGGATGGAGCGTGGAGTGGCTCTGTGGTAGCTTGACCTTTGTGGTAGGGCGGGACAAGAGTTCTGCTTATGAAGCTCCTGGATGGGCATGGTGTGGTGGCAGCTGAGCCTCAGGAATGGAAGGAAGTCATGGCTGCCCTAACCCCACTCCCTGAGCAGATGCACTGTAGACAGACCCTAGTTCCAAGATGGCACAGTGCAGTGGAAGGACAGGAAGGCAGAGCACGGGCATGTACCACTCCCTCAGCTGGAACTCTGAGCCTGTGGGGATGTGGAGTCTCCAGTAGAAAGACTCAGTGTTCGTGGTAGGAATGGGGACTGCTGGTCTCCTGCTTACATTTTATCTCTGAGGAGAAGTCCTCAGAGATAAAGGAGAAGTCCTCAGCAGGTTTCAAGCAGATCCTGATGGGGGATGGGGTGGCAGAAGCATGATGCTTCTTCTCCTTCTTCAGGCAGCCATCCTGGGTTTCCACACTCGCAGGATTTCTGCTGCTGTTCTCTAATATTGCCCTTTAAGTATTTTGGTCAAAATGCAGTTGTTTATTCATCATTTTGGGTTTTCCAAAGTTGAGGGGAAACCAGGAGCTTCTAGTAGATCTCTTGCTGATATCACTCTTAGCATTTCTGTTTCCTAGGATGCCATGCCTAGTCATTCTCTCTAGTCATAACTTCTGAGGGAATATAATTCAATTAAGATGAAATCATTTGTTCTATGTTTCATGAACGAATGTGTTGTCCAACACACAATGAGCTAAACAGTTGTAATTTGTGTCCCTCTATTTATAATTTCTGTACTATCAATGGCCATTTTCTATAAAGTTCAAAAAACACATTTAGGTGTTTGATACAAATTTATAATCAATGGCACCTTAAGAATCAACTGTAAATTTTCCATAGGACTTTTAGTAAGAGTTACTTTTACACCAGCACAAAGAAAAGGTAGTCAATGACCCACCATGATCCTGTGGAGTGTCTGTGAATTGGCCATTATCTGTGACTTAGAACAAAGGTAGCATGCAAAAACCCAGGTGGAACAGGGTGTTTAGACAAGGAAATGCAGCAGACTCTTTCTGGCAGCACTGTTTACTAGCCTGCATGAGAACTTGACCAGAATTAATTGGAGGCCATAAAAATGTTGATAAACACTTCATGAAAGGGCACGAATGTGAAATCGGTGGCTTTGAGAGAATAAACATTAATTTTTTTTGTTGTACTGTCCAGTTCAAACATAACAATCACATAGACAATTTACATTTACTGGTAGGCACACTGTAAATAATAAAAAGAAGCAAGCGAAATTATGTTTAATGTAGTTTATTTAACCCAATAGATCTAAAATGTCATCATTTAGCATGTAATCAATATAAAATTATTAATGAACTATTTCAAACTTTTTTTCACTTGGGGTCTTTGGCATCTCACAGATATTTTATACTTCCTGGAACTGTCAGTTCTAACAAGCGACACTCCAGGTGCTCCATCATCACATGTGGTGACTGACTGGTGAATTTCAAAACTTCTCTAGAGCAAAGCATGCACATACAGGTTGCCCTCCCCACCCCGTGCCCAAGGGGAGGCTACCTCCAGTCCCTGAGCCTCCTTTGCTCCAGCCTCCTCTTCAGTCTTGCTGAGATTTTACCAGGCTGCAGAATTCACACAGCCAGTGACTTCACTCAGAGGCCAAGGAGCATGAAAGTTTGGTCCATCTATTCTGATCCATTGGTCTAAGTGTCTACTTTTGTGCCAGTTTCACACTATTTTTTTTTTTTACTGTGGCCTTGACATTGGGTATTGTGTTGCTTCTATACTTGCTCTTTTTGGTGAAGATTGGTTTGATCATTCTGGGTCTTGTGTGTTACCATGTGAATTTTAGGACTCTCTGCTTCGGTAAGAATGCAGTTGTTATTTTGATGGGGAATGCACTGAATCTCATTGTGCTCCTTTTGCCTTTTTAACATATGAGTTCTCTCTTAGTTATTTTTTTTTGTCACTGAGATAAAATACCTGACACCTAAAGGAGAAGTCCTCAGCAGGTTTATTTCAACTCACAATTTGTAGAAGTTTCAGTCCATAGTTGGTTGGCTCCAAGGCAGGGCAGCATGGCAGAGGGGCATGGCAGAGGAGAAACAGTCCATGGCAGGCAGACAGGACACAGTGAAGCAGCAGCATGGAGCCTCATTTTCCCTTTTATTCCATTCCAGCTGCAAGCCTATTGGATGGTGCCACCCACACCCAGAGTGGGGCTTCCCATTATTCACACGTAAAAATAGGCTAAACCAATCAGTGGACTAATTTAGTTATACACACTTAATCCATGTTCACATACCCTAGATCCAGCCACCTCAGAAAAGCCTCACCTATGAGCACATGCGGCTTTCGAGAAACATATAGATAGAAGTCATAACAAGTTCTGTCTCACATAAAACACAAGGACATGAACATCATTCAGCCCAGTTCTTAGCAATTCCATAACATGGGCAGCCTTTCCTCATTTGTCCAATATCTCTTTTTTCATTTCTGCCCAGCCCTCATCAGATGGTCTCCCTCATCATTTCTTATAACATTCTGTTCACTACTACTTAGGTATTCTTTAAGAAATGGAAGCTTTCTCATTCAGTTCTACTCTGTTCTTTCCATTGCTTGCCTGAAACACATATTATGGCCCTTAATAATAATGTAGACCTTTTCTAACATGTATCTAAAGACTTTCCTGCCTTCTACCCATTATCCATTTCCAAAACCTCTCTCACATTTTTTGCAATGGTACCATCACTTCTTGGTACCAATTTTATACCTTAGTCCATCTGAGCTACTAAAACAAAATACCACAAGTCAGGTGGCCTATAAAAATATATTGCTCACAGTTCTGGATGCCAGGAGGTCCGAGGTCAAGGTGCCAGCCAATTCTGTATCTTGTGAGAGCCCATTTCCTGCTTCACGTCTGGTTTCTTTTTGCCGTGTCCGCATGGGGCAGAAGAAGCAAGGGTTCTCTCTTGCCCTCTTTTATAGTGGGAAAACCTCATTCCTGAAAGCTCTGCCCTCCTGACATGATCACCTCCTGATATCATCACCTTGGGAGTTAGAACTTCAACCTATGAATTCTGGGGGACACATTCAGACCACAGGAATCATCCAGAACTCTGACACGCTTTGCACATGCAGAGGAGTGGCTACCATTCGCCGCATAACTAAGCATCCCAAAATGCATTATTACATTTCATTATATATTTCACAACAAAATTGCTTTTGACATAAATAAGGGAAGGGATCAGATAAGGGTTCTAAAATAGCACAAAATCTAGTATTCTTATATGAATCTTATTTTCATTTCTGGGGAAAAAAAAACCAGAGTAGTTCTCCTCTGTTTACTTGATAGCAACAGGAATGCAAAAGGAGATTAATTTTGACCAGGTATTAGTGTGCGGCAGAAAAAGAAAAGAACATCAGGGCACTTCCACTGTGTGCAAAAAGCAGATGTGCACTTGACTCCCTCTCCCAGTCACAGAGTCCTTGAGGAGCATTAGAGTTCAAGATTTCCTGGGGGCTAAATACAAACAGCCTTACAGAGCTACAGCAGGTTTGAATCCAAGGCACACACACTTGGTAGAGATTTCATTGCTAGTGGGAGATTGAAGAGGCCCGTTTATCATCCAATAAGATGGATGAAAATGGACACAAATTTAAATGTCATTCTTCCAAACAAGAAACTGGTGTTCTATTTCAAAGTATGAAAGCTGGTTATGCCAGTATCAGCTGACACTCAACCCCCTTCCTCTTCTCTCTGAACCCTTTAGGCTCCTCTTTGTGCCTGCCTTTCCCTGTGGGGGAGCTTGAAGCGTGCTGCCATCTCTCCCTCTTTTCTCTCCTTCCTTATCACTGTTCTGGCAGCCACAGTGTCTCAAGCCCTCACTCTGTTGAAAGCCCAGGATCTGGGCATGTACATGCAGCAGATTATTTAACCTGCACAGTGATTGTTGAGGTGACATGCATAGCTCCAGCCCTCAAGGAAACAGAAACTCTGACACACGCAGTTAGGAAGTGGCATGTCAGGGATTTTGGCCTTTTACTGTTTGACTCCAGTGTTTATATCAGTAAATTTTTGGTTGGCATTATCAGTACCCTCTCTCTCCACTTATGAAGTGCTTATTAAATACATGAATGCACAACAGAAATAAAAATAAACTTAAATACATTTACACTCATATTTGTCGTTCCCTTGCTCTTTGTGTAAAAGGGGAGTTAGTTCTCTGTAGAGTTCTTTTGGGGCCACAAGACAAGTAGTATGGAGACTAATGAGGGTCTCAGCCCAATTTCTGAGAAATCTCCGTGTGTTTGTTGACCTGGAGAAAGTTCCTCACCCACACTGAACCTCTGTCCTTGCTAAGATACAAAGATGTACCAAAGCTCCTCGTTACCCAGTTTCATCTCTACTTACCCTGGCATCTCCCGAGCTGTGCTTCTTTCCCTTCTTGTCTTCATCATTTAGCTTATATACGGTGCTCTTTCCTGGATGAGGTTGTTCTTTGTGAAAGGTGTGGGACAGTTCATCTCAATGCATCAAGAACTTAGGTGGTGTGTGGGAAGACTCTCCCAGGGATGCTGACCAAAGCCCATCTCCACCCGTCTCCTTACTAATCCTGAAAGAACACCTTTCTTTATATTCATTAATTCATTGTTAGTCCTGGCACATTGAAGATTAACTACAATGAACAATGGTCCAGGATGGATTCTTTTTTTTTTTTTTTTTTTTTTCATTTGGACACTTCTACCTTTCTGGTCTTACTTCCTACCATGCCCAATTGCCCAATTTACTTGTCAAGTACTAGTAAAATCGAATGGCAAGCACAGCATCAGAAGCGCTGCATTGTTGTAGCTCTGTGCATCTATTCTAACTCATTTGATTAATTCCTTTCCATAAATTCAAGATTCATCTTAGTTGTCCTCTCTGCCAAGTAGGTTTCTCTATATAAGGTGACTTGTTAACCAGTATACACCCCTTTCATGATAGCTCTACATGCACCTGTCTTTGCCTTTAGACTGTAACCCTCCAGATAGCATAAATGATGCACGTGCTTTTTTACTGCCAGAAATTAGAACATGGTCTAACCCACAGTTTGTGCTCAAGAGAAATGAACCACTTGTCCTGATCTGTGACCCATCTCTCAGCATCAGGGTTACTTGCTACCTCTCAGAAGCACAAATGGCATTGCCATTTGCTGGCTTAGGTTGAACCAAAAGTAGGATTTAACCCTGTAGTAACTAAACTCCCAATAATGCAGCACGTGGTTCCCACAGGGATTGGTTTTTGTAGTTTATTAATTCTCTTGAAAACATTCATCGAGAAACACAGGGTGAGGGCTCCATGACATTGGTCTGGGCAATATTTTATTTATTTTTGGAAGGTATTATGTTTATTTTTGTTCATGGAGATGAAAATAACTAAGGTAGCACATCAAAGAAAAATAATATGTATGACATTAGATACATTTTAATTTAGTAATCATTCCACATGGAGGCTATTTTCTTTTTTTTTAAGTTGGACAATATTTTAGACATGGCAATAAAAGCAAAAATGAACAATAAAAGCTAAAATCCTCTTCACAATAGAGGAAATAAACTATAGAGTGAAGAAACAATCTATGAAGTAAGAAAAATATCTGCAAACCATATATCTGATAAGGAGTTAATATCCAACATATATGAGAATTCTTACAACTCAATAGCGAGGAAACAAAGCCTGATTAGAAGATGGTGGAAAGTCCTGAACAGACATTTCTCAAAAGAAGACACACAACATGTGGCCAACATGTGGAGGAAAAAATGGTCAGCATCGCTAATCATAAAGGAAATGAAAATTAAGACCATACTAAGCTATCCCCTCACACACTCTAAAATGGCCACTATTCCCCACCAAACCCAGATTCCCATCACTATGACAAAATCCCTGAGATAATCTGCTCATAAGAACAAATTGTATTTTGGCCCACAGCCTTGGAACATTCAGTCAGGGGTCCTCAGCCCGAGCTTTGGGCCCTGTGAAGTGGCAGATCGTGACTGGAGCAAGTGGCAGAAGAAGCCGCTCAGCTCACAGCGTCTAGGAAGCAGAAAGAGAGGAAAAAGAGGGTCCAGGGTTGCAACACCCCCTTTCAGGGCACACCCATCCCCCACGATTTGACTCCCTTCTGTTTGGCCCCACGCCCTGCAGGTCTCACCATGTCCCAGTGGTGCCATAGGCTGGGGACCAAGCCTCCACCACATGGGCCCTTGGGGGAACATTTATCCAAAGCCTTGCTGAAAAGAAGCACTGGTGGGGACAGAGAGAAAAAGGACCCCTGGGGACCGGTGGTAGGTTTATAATTAGCAAAGCCATCATGGACAACAGTGTGGAGGTTTCTCCAAAGATGAACAGACCTGCCTTGTGATCCAGCAATGCCATACTAGGTGGACACCCAAGGCAAGGAAATCGGTGCATACGAGACACAGAACTCTTCCGTTGATTGCAGCATTAATTTCAGCAGCCAAGATATGGATTTGACCTGAATGCCCAGCAGGAATGGATAAAGGAAATGCAGTACACGTGCACATTGGAATACATTCGACCTTAAAAACAGAAGGAAATCCATGGAGAAACTCGGAGGTACAGAAAGACAAACACCGTACGACCTCACTTAAGTGTGGAGTCTTGAAAAGCGGGAAGTGGAGAGTAGAATGGTGGTTACAAGGCTGCTGTAGGAGCAGCGGGCAGAGACACTGGCCAAAGATGCAAAGTGTCAGAGAGGTGGAATAAGTCCCAGAGATCTATCGGACGACACGATGACTGAAGTTACCAACGATGTATTGTATGCTTGAAAACTGCCAAGAGAGTAGATTCTACGTGTTCTTACACACAAAAAGTGAGGTAATGAATATGTTAATTAGCTCAATTTGGCCACTCAATGATGCATAGATATTTCAAAAATTTATATTATCCACCATAAATATATGCAATCCTTATTAGTCATTAAAATAAATTATAGAAATGCATATTGTGTACCTTTTGTGGTACAAAACCATGGAGACAGCAATGAAGAGGGCGGATTCAGTCTCAGCCTTCTTAAATCTTAATGTCTAATTGGGGGTGGATAATTAAGCAATTGCCACACAGTGTGAAGAGTTCTAGGTGTTGAGGAAACACCTAGTAGATCATCTAAATGAAAAAAAGCTAACATCCTGCTCTGAAAATGGGAACCTGGGGCCTGTGGGGTACCTCACTGATAAAGCAGGTGAGAAAGAGAAAGAGGAAGAAGAAGAGGTGGAGGAGAAGGAAAAGAGGAGAGGACAGGGAAGGAGAGGAGAGGAGAAGAGAGGAGAAGAAGGGATGGAAGGGGAGGGGGGAGAGGAGGGGAGGGAATAATAAAGAAAATAAATCGTGTGTTTATTACTGAGCCAGGCTGCCTGTGGTTGAAGTTAATGGTACATCCATTTATTAATTGTGTTCTTAGAAAAGTGTCTTAACTACTCTGGGCCTCATTTTCTAACTTTACAAAGTACCTTATAAAATTGATTTTTAGGATTAAATAAAAGAATTCATGACATTTATATTTAGGAGAATAAAACCAATTTTTCTTTAAAAATAAGCATTTCCAGTCTTCTAAATGTGGAAGTCTTGGTATTCATGTTTGCTTGTAGAAAAATCTAAGAATTTGGTAACTAAATATCTTGAAATATCTAGAATAGCTTTTCCTCTGATTCATGGATTAAGACTAGAATAGGGTCAATAACTTTTCTTATTGTTCCCAAGTAGTAAAAAGTCTCATATATATTTTCTCAAAGCTCACCTACATCAAACTATGTCTAAAGGAGCAACATTTCTTCTCTTGAGGTGGGTTTATGATCGCCCCCAGTGTTAAAGGTATGGTCAGCTGCTTCTCCTTTTCCCCGACTACCATGCTCCCTGTCTGGCCTCTTGGGATGGTTGAGATGGTCCAGCACCGGCTCTGGCTGGGACCGAAAGGTGTTGAGGGTGGCATGTTTCATGCTTGAGAGGCAGGTCCGCATTACCTGGTACTGACTGACCATGATCATCTTGGGTTATTCAAAGGCATCCCTTTCTGGCTGGCCGTCTGTGACTTCTCAATTCCCAAACACCCAGTGTTATACTGGCTGATTCTTTTTAAGAATCTCCTTTGCTGGGTGTCATCTGCGACAGGATCTAAGTAATCACACCCCAGTCCTGCACCCTGCCTACATCATGCCTGTGTTAGGCACTCATGCATCCTTCTCTTCAACACCTTCTATATGACCAGAAGAAGCACCTAGCTCTCTTTACTTTGGACTCGTATGACATCAGTCCCTTGTGTCACATAAATTCCTCGAAATACACACTAAGCTCTCTCTTCCCATTAAACACCATTCTCTGAAAATTAAGTGGAAGAAAAGATCCTTCTCTCTTTCTACAGGGCAGATGGTAGACTCCTAACATAATTACATTCTTCTAAAAATTCTGCAGAGCTTGGGGTGTCGCTCAGGGGAGGCCCTGGGTTTGATCCTCAGTACCACAAAATAATAAAAGAAACAAACAAACAAAAAAAAAGAAACAACAAAAGGATTTTATCACTCAGTTCTCAGCTTTATATCCTTGATGACTAAAGAGATGCCAACCAATTACACCAAACTCCTCTGCAGATATTGCAGCCTGTGTTCCCCTGAAAATAAAAAATCAAAAATCAAAATCTAGAAATCAAAAATGCCAGCTAGCCCCATCAGCCTATCTTCGCCTTAGCTGGTGTTACAGATTGGCCACCAAGCAGGAGAATAGTGAGGTATAATCTTCAGCACAATGCTGCCCACCACCATGGCTATTAATCACATCTGAAATTTCTTTTCCAGTTAGGTCTTATTTTGGGGGAAAAGCAGAAAGTGATTTCATATTTCATTTTTTTTTTTATTTTTTTTTTTTGTGGTGCCGGGGATCGAACTCAGGCCCTTGTGCTTGCAAGGCAAGCACTCTAATCACTGAGCTAAATCCCCAGCCCCCTATATTTCATTTTTAAAAGGATGTGACATTTACTGTTTATAAATGTTGCCTTCGTGTATTCTAATCTCAAAACTCACACTAAAATAGTTGTTTTCAATATTTACATGTTATATACATTAAGATCTGGCAGAATAAATAATAAAAAGCAATCAGAGAAAAAGAATAATTTTTAATCTTCTGAGCGAACATTTACCAGGAAGAGGTAACAATTCTATACATACATATTTTAAACAGTACAGCCTCACATAAAAAATAAATACTTAAAAAAATTAAAAATAAAAATTGACAAATCTCAAGGCATTTGGGGCAAATTTTAATATATCTTTCTGAGTAATTGATAGGTTATAGGTCTAAAAATGTCTGTAGGAACACACAATATTTAAGTGAAGCAACTAACAAGCCCAATTTAAAATCTAGACAACTCCAAACATGGAAATTGTTCTTCCTAAATATCTCTTGCCAATTTTTTGTCTGTTAGTTTTTTTTTTTTTGTTTTGTTTTTTTGTGCCAGGGATCGAACTCAGGGCCTTGTGCTTGCTAGGCAAGCACTCTAACCACTGAGCTAAATCCCCAGCCTCCTCTATTGTCAATTTTTAAAGTTGATCAAGTTATTATTATACAGCCAAGTGATAAATATCAGTCACCATCATATAAAATGTGTTCTGTGACCATATTGTAATTAAAATAACAATAAAGTTACTAATAACATATACATATATTTGGCACATATATTTGGGTAATTTAAAAATGCACTTCTAAGTAACCCATAAGTCAGAGAAGAATTTTAGTAGAAATAAGAAAGACATTGATAGTCATTACAGCATAGGCTGAGAATTAAGAAGCTTACTTTACAACATAAAAAGTTAAATAGAGCAATCCAGGTGGTAGTAAAAAAGGAAATATTTCCCACATATTTTTATTGGTATAATCTTTGTACTAAAATCAGAAATTAGAGGTTAACCTTCCTCATGAATATAGGGGCTAAAGCCCCAAACAAAATATTAGCAATACAAAACCAGATTCCTCCCAAACTGAGTTTATACAAAAAAAGTTACTGTAGTTTAGATTGAAAACATTTTTTGAATGGTTGCATTTATTTTTCACTAGAACACAGTTTAAAGTCATATCACTTAAGAGATGGAAAAATTTGATAAAATTCAACAAGTTTAATGATAATAATTTAGCCAAATACAAGACAGAAGTCCCCTGGACAGAAAAGTTCCTTAAATTGATAAAGAGTTTTTTCAATAGTATAGAAATGCTGGCTATGGTGGTAGAGACAATAAACCAAGAAATAAAAATAAAATCTATAAGGGTTAGAATGGAAGAAACAAAATTGTATTTATATAGAAACACTACACAAGTCTATAGATGTCAGTAGAATTAATGAGAGCTGCTGGATATAAAATCAATATGCCAAAGTTACTTGTGTCATACTTTAGACACAGTGAGAAAATGTATTTTATAAAAAAGCTAACACTTTCAGAACTAGTGGAGATAAAACATACAAAAGCCAAATGTTATGAATTGTGTATTTTATAAAAACTTCATGGTGGAAATTATAAAATTTACACTATAATTTTATAATAATAAAATTTATAATTATTAGATTTTAATTGTTGAAAGACTCCAAAGAAAACTAAAGAAAATGAAGAGATATAAAATAGGACAATGACTAACAAGGTTATAAAAACTCAATATCCTAAAGATATCAATTTTTCCCAAATTAATCTATACATGTTACAATTTCAATGGATATGTTGGTAATATTTTCCTGAAAATAGTACCACTTTGATTCCAAAATAAATTTGGAGAAGTAAAGATGTAAGAATAGGCAAGACATTTTCAAAGTAGAAAGATAAATTGTGGCACACACCCTACTAGAAATCGAGATTAATGATGAAACTATAGTATTTAATACTACTTGGTGGTTGGATCGGGGCAGGGAATAGATTAGTGGAACAGAATAAAGAATTCACCTAAAGTATGACTGATAAATAAAATTTTTATACACTGTAGAGGCAACATTGAAGATTTGAGAGGAATCATAAAATATCTAAAATACGATGGTTGGCAAATTGGTTTTCCCTATAGGACAAAGTAAAAGTACAGTCTTACTCTAATATGCATCATAAAATATTCCAAACAGATTAAAATTCGTATGTGAAAAGCATAACTTTGAATTTTTAGAAGAAAATAGAAAACCTTTATGATCTCAGGGTAGGGAAGGATTTCTCAAGACAAAAAGTTAGAAATATTTCAAACGGTACTATATCAAAAGAAAAGCTTTTGTGTTTCAGACGATATCATTTTAGCAGAAGGAAAATACTGAATGTCGGCCTAGGAGAAGTTATTCCAACATCCTTAATCCACAAAGACTTGGTATAGAAGCACACAAAATTAATAAGAAAAAATTAGGAAGCAGGTAGCGAGTATGGACAGGGCTTGGGCAGCCGGTGAGGACGACAGAGCGTGAGTGTCCTTGCTAACGAGGCAGAGACATGGCTGGCTGGTAGCTCCTGCAATGCGAGCAACAAAGCAGTGACTGCAGCTGCTGGTGTGCAGGCCGCATTTCACTCCAGGACAGCAGGGTGGACTCAGCACCGCTGTGCAGGGTCAGTGCTGTCTGTCACCAAGTAGTTTAACCACCTTGGCAAGGAACAGAGGTGGGAGCCAGGGAAGCAAGGAAGGTGCATACACTCAGCATGCATCCCCTGGAGGGACCGCTCGCCGTGCTCATGTGGACGCTCCTCAGTACAGGGCCCCTTCCTACCCACAGCTCATATGCGCAGTCTCAGCTACCCACCATCAGCCACAGTCTAGAACTGCTCAATGGAAAATTCCACAAATACACAATCCATGTATTTTAGACAACTTATACTACATTGCAATGATAGTCTTGTGTTTATTAGTTATCGTTGTTAAATTTCTCGCTGTGCCTAACTTATAAACTTTATCATAGGTATATACTATATGATTTTGAGTGAGATCGATGGCAATGTATCTTTTGCTGTCATAACTTTTTTAAAGTACAAACACTCACTACGCATTTTGATTCCCCCTTATATAGGGTTGCATCTGCTGGGGGTCTTTGGAGTATGTGTCCCTCACATGAGGGCACTGCTGTACCAACCACTGTTCTTATAACTCCTTCCCAACTCCCAGATTCAGTGTGAACTGGTTCAGATCAGTTAAGGTTAATGTAACCTGAAGGTCATTTTCTGCCCAAGGCAGCAGTTTGTCTTGTATCGCCACTTCCTTTCCAAATCATGCTTGTCCCTATTGTCTAATACCATTTATTCATCATTCTAGAAATGAAAAAGAATTAAATATTATACTAATAAATATCTACCACATGTAAATATCCAAAATTCAGATATAATCCTCCTCCCTTTGTTAAGTTCTCAAGACGTTAAAGTCAAAAAATTTGTCAAAGAATTTAAGTCTAAAACAATGAAAACTTGCTCAGTGGGATTCTTCCATATGCACATCTTGGAGGACAGCCACGTGGTGGCTTTTTTGTGGTGGACCTTCAGGCACAGCACGCTGAAACCGAGGGGCCCTGGAGCCTGGCGCTAGGAGGACGCACTGATACTTAGAGGGTTCCAGAAGTCCTGCTGTTTTTGCGAATTTGTTCTTGTCTCAAATCTTATCTTAGTCCTTCCAGATTACTGCAACAAAGTGCAAGACACTGGGAAGCTTATAAGCAACAGAAATTTCTTTCTTACTGTTCTGGAGGCTGGGAAGTCCGAGATTAAGGCACCAGCAGATTTGGTATCCACTGATGGCTCAGCTCTTCCCAGACAGCCATCATCTCGCTGTGACCTCATGTGAAGGAAGGGATATTGGTATCTCTGCAGCCTCCCTTGTAAGCACACTGACCCCATTCATGAGGGCTTTACTCATGGCCTGATCACCTCAGAAAGCCCCTCTGCCTAAAACCAACCTATGAATCTGAGATGGACAAATAGCAATTCAGACCATTCAAACCATAGCAGTCCTTTGGCAATTAAGCAATCCAGGGAGGGTTCAAAGCACATATAAAGTTAACTCGTGCCCATTCTGGGAATGCAAATGGAACGAAGGATTGGGTAAGTCTGCAGTCACTCATGGACCTTTAGAGGTGCCACAGAATTCCTGGGCGTTTTCTCTTAACTTCATCTCCTATGTTCTTGGGAATTGGGTTGTCTTAAAAACATGTGGTTTCTACATCTCAGTGGCCTGGAATAAGTTTGTAGGTCATCCTCTTTTGTACGATGGAAATTTTGTTAAACAATGGAAGAGTCATTCTTCAGTGAGCAGTGTGGTTCTTGAATTTACAGAAATACAAGGCTTCATGGGCTTCCCAGCCATAAGGCTTTTTCTTCACAATGGTGTGAGGTCCACATCTTGTTCCCTGAGTTGCCTAGGCCCAATCCTCATTCAGATCAAAACGGTATATCTCAGCTCAGCTCTTTGCCCATTTAATGAAGGACTTGTTCTTTTTACTTGCTCTTCACTCACCATATTTGACAGAAGTATTATGTATCAAGTGTGGGCTCTTTCCTGAGGCCATGCACTATCTCGTGGCCTTCCCTCAAGACTGCCCTTCCTTTGAGACTAGGTCTTTGAGTCCTCATATTTCATGGCCATTTCTTGTCATTCTCCTTAGATATTTCTGGTTTCCTGTCTTATAGTTCCATCCTTCCTAGTTTTGGTGAAAAACCACAAGTCACACTGTTACTACTACTAGTACTATTGTAGAATAACTTAGCATGTCCTTAGAGTTATTCTAGAATACCAGACCATTGTCACAACTGGTCTTGGGGACTTTCTCTCTATCTTCATTTTTCAAATTTTGGATCCATATGTACAATGCAGGGATGCCTTTCCAGACCTCCTTTGGTCTGCACATGACCCTGTTTATGTCGGGAATGACTTTTTTATCCCTCTATTTCACCAGTTTCCTTAAATCAAAATTTAGATCTGTAAGAATCAAACATAAGAAATGTTGTGGGAGTCTAACTTGGTCAGACACCCGGGTGTTACTCTGATTGATGAGTGTGTGAGGGTCACCTACCAAGGCCTCATTCTAATTTAGGTGCCTGACTCCAAACGTGGCTGGTGCATGTTCATCTGCTAAGTAACTTTCCTGGACAGACATTCCTGTCTTGAGTACTCTTATTACTGCTGGTGTGGAAGCCTTGTGTATTTCTATCGGATCTTGAACAGTCATCACTCTAACATCCAGTGTCTCCTAAAATCTGCCGGGGCGCCTTGCATAATGGATGAATTGTTGAGGTTTTATGGAGAAGCAAACTTACGAGCATCCCCTGAGGACGTCCTGCCTGGGCTGTAACTTCTGGTGTCTGTTTCTGAAGGTCTGTGTAGAGTCTGAAGAGGGAACGCGTTGGAAGTGTAGTTGTTACCGAATATCCGCCCCTCTGAAAGCAATGAGAAAGGGTTTGGGTAGAAATGGGTCGGTATGCGTGGTACTGTATCTGTACACACCAACTTCAAGCTGTCCCTGATAATGGGCCAACAGAACTTTTTCTGCCATCTTTAACACACTAATCACCCAAGAGACAAAGCTACAGGTCTGTTTTCCACAATATATTTGTGTTAGGCTTATGGCTATGGGATAATACGAAATTGCAGTAACTTTTACATAATAAAATACTGCTAAACTATTAAAAATTGTAAATAGGAAGGCATGGTTGCAATTTTTAAAATGCTTATGATTTGTTTTTAAATGAAAAAAAAATCCAAAATTTCTCTACATAGGAACCACAGGTAAACAAGGATTGGAAAGAAATACAGAGAAATATCATTTTTTAGTTGTTACCATGTGACTGTGCACAAATGTTTTTGGGTTAAAAGACATTTCACTTACAATTAAAATCATGAAAGTCTTAAAAAAGGAAGTGGAGAAAACCAAACAGCAGCTTGAAATCTTTTTAAACATAGTTACATTTTAGCAGCAGATTCAAAAGTTTCAAAACTGATTGGATGAGGGGAATTTCATAAGGCAGGATTTTTTGAGACTTTTATGGAGTTATTTTATTTTATTTATCTATTCATGTGCTGGGGATTATGGAGTTATTTTAAAGCACAAAGTGGGCAGCAGTTGTATCATTATGTCTACCAAGGCAGAGTGTCCTTGTGCATCTCTCTGGAGTGGGCCCACATCTATCTGGTGGCTGTTCTGTCTCAGGGACGTGGCCAAATGTGAGGTCACCAGAAGATGGACCTCTTCTATACACTGCAGAGTATGTGGCCTGTGTTTACTGAAGGGACACAGATTTAACTCGTTTTGCCATTTACTCTTTATTGCCCATTGATGATCCTGCAAATGATAGTTTCAAAAGTAGAAGCTTGTTTCTCTTTGTGCCCAAGTAGCAGAAGGAAGTAAAAGTTCATAATCATGAGCATGATTATTTGAACTTATAAAAATGCCATCAAATATCCCTTTTAGCATCTTACAAGACACGAGGCATGCTGGCTGAAGAAATAGACTCTAATAGAATTTTCTAGAAGTTGTCCATCAGTGAACAAGAAAGGCTATCTTTAAATATTTCTTATAAAATTACCTTTTCTAATTCTACTATAAATTTGCAAAGAGAATCCCTGCTATTTGTGAAAAATGATACCTCTAGTCACCTTTGACCTTGTCATGTATCTTCTCACAAGACACCCCACTTTAATCTGAACCTCAGCGTGCCACAGCATCCCCTCTATAACATGCCACGAGTTGTCTTCGGCATCTGTGCCAGTCAGCAATACAATGTGGTGCATGACGTGTGGTGATCAGCCTTATAGAGGAACCATTTGCTAGAACCTCTCTGTAGTCTTGTGAACTGCTCGGAAACGCGTGATGCCTGCGCTACTCTTGCACATTCCCTGTTATTTCTGGTGTCTTCTATGCACAGTCTTAGTTTTACACTCATTCCTGTTTAAAAAGAAAGTGAAGCGCTTCATGCATAATTAAAACCAGAACCTTTAAACCCAAGTGACTGACACAGTTCCAACTCGAGCACCCTTCAGAAAGAATCCATTTGGCTTGTAACGCCGATGTCACTAGCAGCTGGTGTTTGGGTGTCCCGTATGATGGTGTGATACTGCTGTACGCTTGGCCTTTCAACAGACTGGTAAAAAAAAAATCTGTGCGACAAGATTTAGAACTTTTTGATGAGTTCCACACATGTTCACAGGCAGACTCTGTGGGTATGTTCTAAGGTGGCGGGACCAGACTTCACAACCGCAAAATGTTGTCTGTGAAATTTTATTAAAATCTGTTGTAAAGTACCATTGCACGAACTATGGATGGAGTCAGTAACGCCAAGTCTTTGTCTTGGTGACTTGTCTCACCTAAGAACACAACACAGAAGAGGAACCACTCCTGATCCCACTAAAACAACCATTCGGTGTGTAAGATTATATTATGATGCTGAGGCAGCTACAGGATCTTCTGAAATTTTGGAAACTACATTATTTCAGAAAAAGTTCAAGGCCCCACTTCATCCCCAGTTCATCTACACTCGGCTCTCACCATAAACCATTTAAATGTTTGTTTTGGACAATCTGCACTGAACACTGGTGAATAATGGTGTGTTGACACTGACCTTTTGGTTAATGACAGTAAAGTGCTGCTCTCAGAAAGGATGATACTGCTGTCGAAGCATAAAAAGGACATGAACTTTATACTGATTTTCTAGTCGTGGTGGTCAGTTAGACTCGATTTTCCCTGAAACACGTGCTTTATTTTGGGAGGGTATAATCCTTCCTGTGCCGTTGTTGATGCAGTCGTGGAAGTTTAAAGTAAACTAACTTACCCACGTAGATTCTACCCACTTCCTTGCCCTCCCCTGAACTGACTTCTGACCAGCTGAGCTGAGAGAACCAAACCAAAGCATTCTACTTAATAATTCCACCCACCACCCATATTCAGCCTGAAAATTTTGCAGTGGAATTTCTAACGAAATTTCAGAGATATACCATGTGCATTCATTGTATGTATCAAAACCCAAGCCATCTGTTTTAGAATCATATGATGACCTGCAGAATAATTCTGCAGTAATCAATTTCAGCTACTTAGATTACTTCAAATGCCAGTTGATGACACTTCCAGCACTGGAAGAGTTCCCTCTTTGGATATAGGTTTACTACATAAATGTAGCTAATATATAATATCCTTATATCTCTCCTTCAAATCTGTGGCTTCTAGGAGACCAAGAAGGGCCCCTGAGGATCTCTGATAATTTGTCTTGTAAGAATTCCGAACAAGTGTATTTCAAACTCTTTAAACTGAAGAGCCCTTCCACCCCAACATTATTGACAGATTTTAACGTCTCCAAGGTACATTAATATTTTCATCGTGTGTATGAACAAGGAACATTTCCAATCAATCATTTCTATGCTCCTCCCCCAAGGAATGAAAAAGAATTTTTAATGCTTGAAGCTTTATTTTTCATCTTTTAGGTCTTATCTAGCACTTTGCATTCCCTACATCAGATTTTGACTTTTTGTTTGGATATATTATGATATTGCTAATAGTGATTGAAAATATAGCAATATGTGTATTAGTTACTTTTCTAGAGTCAATGGTTTGCAAGAGAGCAGATTTAATACAGTGCAAATACAAGTTACAACATGCACACACAAGCCAAATGCAGGAAAAGTGCAGGACGTCTCTCTATACACTGGAGACCCGAAAGATCCAGTCAAGAGCCGGGAGTGCACGGTGATGTCCTGTGTACATCCATGTCTGCACTAAAAGGCTGAAGAAATCTATACCGGGGCCAGGATATGGTGCTTAAGGTGGAGATGAAGACCAGAGCTCCCCTTAAGCAAACAGCAGCCATGCCCAAGGACAACAAAGCCCTGAGCTCCTTCTGTGATGGGAACACCCGAGTTCCTTCAGGGAAACCAGCCACAATAGAGCTTCTCCTGGGGAACAACTACCCCCTATCTTCTGCTCCCGTTCTCCTTTACGCTGTGTCAGCAACAATCTTCAAGTGGATCCTCTGTGCCCAGAACCACCAACTCAGTCCAGCTGGGTGCTCCTGCTCAAGGTGACCATGTCAATCCACCACAGCATGTGAGAAAAAATATGCGAAAATAATATGCTTAACTACTGGTTAGACGTTTACTTTGTTAGGCTACTTTCTAATTCAGTTTTCTAAAACCTGCACCTTTAGAATATATTTCCTCGAAATGGTCAGCTGAATAAAATTCAGAGTATTTCAATGTGACTTAGAGCCAAAATCTTACCAAAGGCCAAATTTTTTCTAGAAAATAATTTCAAAAGAGTTTGTGATTTAAAAAAACAAAAACACAATAGCCTCTCTTCAGACCCACTTGAAAGTGTGGGGTAATGGCTCTTTCCCTCGTCCTGTGATGCTTCCCTGATGATTACCTTGCTGCATTTCAGTCAAAAGGTCTGTTCTCTAAACAGTCTGGGGTCTTTTCAGCTGGTGTTCGCTCTGTGACAGATATCTGTCCATACTTTATCATCCCGGCAAACTCCTCCTGTGAACTTCTGCACTGAGGGATTTCTTTCACTCCAAAGTAGTGCTAGATGTTCAAACTTCCATCATCCTTTGCACATACTTCTCCTCCGCAGTCCCTTCATTTATTCAAGCCCTTACTGCATACCTATGATGTAACAGACCCTGTGCTAGGCAGCTGGATACAGAACCAGTAACACACAATCCGTACTATTGGAAAGTTTAAGTCTTATGTAGGAACTTCTAACTGGATAAATTGAATGAGCTTTAACATTCCATTTAATTTGCTGGAATTGCAAGTGTAAATGTATAAGTAGTTGCATGCGTGAACTTCTAAAGATGGTTTAGATTTCAACGGATTCAAAAAGAAATTAGCCCTGAAGAACCACCGATTTACTGGAAAGACAGATAACCAGTTGATTGCAATGAGGTGTGTAAACAGTGATAAAATGGAACTGTGCATAAGGCCAAACATGAAGAGTACGGGAAAGAAGCCAGACTAGAGTGGGGGAGGGCTGAGAGGCTTTTTGGGGGAGGCAGCAGTGCCTGGCCACATCCTGGGAGCTGTGTGGGTTAGCACTCCCCACTTTTCATCATGTCATTGCCCACTCATCTCTTGACCTACAGAAATCTGGACACCCACCCACCATTTCCCTGACACTGCTCTGATTAATAGTCCCCAGTGACATCTTCCTTGCTAAAACCAATGGACAAAAACTATTTAGTTCTCATCTTGCTTGACCTCTATGCAGCAATGGCATAGCCCTCATTTTGAGAGTTTCTCCTTCTTTTCTTTCGCTTTCCTGTTTCCTCACTCTTGTAGCTTTCCTTCCATTTCTCTGAATACTATCTCTAAGAATTCTATCCATATTTTTCCCCATTTCATAAATACTGGAGTTCTACTCCCAGATACCTTCCCTTCCTGATCCACCCACACTGCCTAGCTGAGCTTACGTCCATGTAGGATCCACAGGGCCTCCCAACAATCTTCCCTTGCATCTCGGTTCGCACCCCGAGTTCCCTCTGAGGTCCAGAGCCACCTACCCCGCTGCCTCCTATACGTTTTTATTTGATGTCCCATGGATGGGTAGTTTCTGCCCAAGATGGTAAGTGCTACCCTCATCATCTCCTCCATGAATGTATAGAAAAGACCTTTAATAGACTGGGGAAAAAAAGCAGATAATATGGGAAAACAATACTCTATGAAGCAGAAAAAAAAATCAAGAATACTGGGGTTGTGATGGCGAATTATACAGACAGTGTTCTGACCTTTATGGAATTTAGTTTAATGGTAAGTATCAGTGTAGACAATCACAATATAGAGTGAAAGTGTCATGGAGAGAAGGTAGAGAGGCTGTTATCCAGCACACAGTGGGAGATCCTAATCTATACGACAGGAAGCCATCTATAAATGTAACAAGTTAGAAAGGATTCATCCTGAATGGGTTACAGAGCAGACGGCTGAAGGACCGGGGCAGATGAGAGGGAGAGCCGGTGCTGCTCTGAGAAGTGAGGCTGAAGAAGTGACGGAAGTAAAATCTACATCAGTGAGTTTGAATTTAACCATAAAGTAGTAGATGCTTTGAAGCAGGGGCGACATGACTGTAGCTTTCATTTAGACAGAATCCCCTGACTTAGGTATGGAGTCCAGACTGTGGACAGCACGATGGAGCAGAATGGGAGTTGGCAAATGCCGCGCTTATGGAGGAAGAGACAGTGGTGCCATGGGCCAAGGTGGCACAGTGGGCACAGGCAAAAGCATTTGGGAGATATTTGGAAGGTGCAATCTATAGGCTTTGGGATATATTGATTGCACGTTGGACAGAAAATAATGGAGGAGGGACAAAGGGAGAGTGAGTGTGTGTGTGTGGATCAAAAAATGAAATAAGTACATTTGCCTCTGAGGAAATAGATTACCTTCAAACATGAAAGCATTTTGCTCTTCTGCACTCATGAAAATTCAGGGTTAGAACATGTAGCTGTAGGAAAGAAAGAATTCTCTGGTGAGGAGAGGGAAATTTATAACACTGGCTGTGTAGCCTCTTTTTGTTTGGTCAAGCTGCAGTTATCAATGACCTCGCCGAGATAACGTCCATTCAAAATAGCCCAGGTGCCAGGTCCACCCTTGCTCACAGACAGCAGGGCTTCCCTGGAGGCGCGTGGGTGCGTCCCCAAAACGCCCAGGTGGAGCAGCTGGTGCCGTCCTGCAGGAGGCCATCGAGAGACAACTGCACAAGAAATGTCAGAGGGGAGGGAGGAACAGGCCTGAAGCTTCTTCCTAACACTTGGCTTAAAAATATACCATTAAATAAGCTCCGAGTTCTAAATAAATGCTACATTCTGTAGGGGTGTCTCCAACATGCACATTACTCTTGGGTTGGGGCAACAGTAATGGTTAGAATATTTTATTCATTAGTCAGACAATTAAAACCTCAGAGTCATATTTAAAAGTTTTAAAGTCTCAGTGCATTAAGAACAGTAATGCATCTCTCGCTCGTGTCAGAAGTCCGTGTTGGTCAGGCGGTGTCACTGCACAGCTCCCCTGCGCGCCCAGGGCCTCCTGCCTTGCCTCTCTATTGCTCTGTGTCTAGCGCTTGCACTCAGGGAAAGTCTCCTGATCTTACCTGCTTCCAATTGCAAGTGCCACACTTCACTTCCGCTCACATTCACGTGGCCAGAATTAGTCTCCTGACCCCAACTCGGCGCCAACGGAAGCTGAGCATCAAGAAGGCGCACGAGCTACTTGTGAAGATGAGCAGTCTCTCGGAGTCTGCTGCGGTCACCAAATGCACTTATACCCCTCTCATGGCGGAGAATTAAAGTCCTACCAGCTGCCCAGGGAGTTTGAAATTCAGGGACTCAAGATAACTGCACATGGGTCCCTCCGTGTGGCAAACGTGGCTCCTCATAGATTAGGAAACCTGTAAGTTGTCGGTCCCTTCTACAGCGCACCCGCACCCACACCCACACTCACTGTACAATAGGGCCAGAACTACTGCAGTGAACCCCTCGGTCGGCGGGAGAGCCTGCCTCGTCACTGCCCCATAGTAGCTCTGAAATCCTCCGGGCAGGTGTTGTTCTATCTTAGAGTGGGGAATAGTCCTCCCTGTTCCTTTAACACAGTTCTTGACCGCTACTTTTTATAATTGTTGGTTCTACCTGTAAGGTCATTCTATATTCTCGTTGGCCATATCTCAAGTATGTGTTAAGAAATCGCCTCTCTCATAGCTACACAGCTTCTTCTTTTGCTTCCAAACCAAAGATTCCCAGCTGAAAGTTTACCCCTAGTGAAACCGTATGAGTTTTTAATAACAATCTAATCAAACCTCAGAGTTTAATCAAGAGCGTTCTTAAGCCATCCTGGGAGACTTTAAGTATGTGTACTACACATAATACTTAAATGCAACAAAATTTCTAAATCTAACATTTTAAGGTCTTATTATTAATGATAAGATTGACTATAAAGCAATAATTTAGCAATGTAAAGTCTCCAAAATATCAAATTAATGTCTCACCTGCATTAGAAAGAAAATGTATTATTTTAGAAAGAGTTCTGGAATTAATTTTCTGAAGTAAAGTGTCAAAGTCAATTACAATTCCAAAGATTTAATTCCTAAGCCTCAACAGGACACAGCTTCACAGCGTGCTGACCATCCGTCCGTCTCACAGCCCCAGGGGCTGGCAGCTTCTGCACGACTCTAAGACCGCTCAGCTCAGCGACCCAGGTGGCTCCTTCCCTGCAGGTCTGCCTCTCTGAGGTCTCGCATTTCCAGCCACAGGAGGGAGAGAGAAGGTCGGTCTTTAACACAGACAGGAAAATGCTCTTAGCTTCTGGGAGGCTGAGAGCCGGGGAGGAGAAGAGAGAGTGACTGTTGGGCCGTCTCGCTTCTGCCACAACAACAACTAAGCCCTTTTTGTGGGACATCAGCCATTGTATCATCATCCTTGATACGGCTAATTTAATAATTAAGTTCAATATTTTTCTGAGCACTTGTAACTTGGGATAACTGCACTTTAGTGAGGATTCCTGTTCCTTCTGTGGTCTCTGGTGTGAGGAGGGAGGAGCTCGGGGCTACCCACGGCTGGGTTTGGGCTGCGCTGACCGCAGGTGTGTAGGGTACTTGAGTAGATTCTTCCTTTAATGCCAAGGCAAACACAATTTCTCTGCGCTAGGAGTTCAGCTTCACTGTATTGACCAATGACAATTCCACAACTCATTCTCTTTACATTTACCCTCAAAACATGACAAGTCTTGTGGTATCTATAAGCTGAAATATATTGGACTGGAATCGGAAAAGCATTACGCCTTTCATGTTGTCTTTCTGCAGTAACTAACGGTGGCATAAAAGCCAGCAAATGAGTAAATTCTTTTACTGCCAATTATGTCTCTCAGTATTCTTTTTCATCAAAATTGTGCCTGCTGATATATGGTAAAGAGTTTACAAGATAATGTTTAGAAACCCTTTAAATTTAATTAGTTGAGCAAATATCCGATCTATGTTTATGTTCTAAATCAAACTAATGTTCTATTGTTGCGCTTATTTTTATAAAGAGGACAAAAATTTGGTCTCATCATCTGACAAGGATGCCTGCATATTGAATTGATAGAATGGATGATTTAAATCAGAATTGCTACAAGGTAGCTGGCTGTTCTTTGGCTAATTTTAGCAGTTTGAGGTGTGTGTAAGTTAAATCTAAGAATCTTTTCTTAGCCTCAAAATACAGTGTAAGATAGAGCAGAGTGTGAAGAAATTCTACACATGACAAGAAGTTACAGGTGGAAAATTTTGTGATGGATGCACCTTGCATTGCTGCGGACAAGTCACGTTGGTTTTTCACATGCCCAGGGTGTGTGTTTGTCCTTGCAAAGGTACTTCAGCCCAGCCACCCTGCGTTTATCTCATCCCTCCTCCCCATTCCAGTCAGAAACATCAGTGACTCTCTGGGAACTTCCTGTAGTCTGACTCCTCTTCTACTGAAAGTCTGCTCCTCCTGCCTTGGGGGATAAAAAGTCAGCAACACAGTGACAAAGCTCCAAAAACAGTGTATTTTGGAGTTTCAGGAATAACTGGCCTAAATTTGGGACCAGGAAGCTGGAGTCCCTGCTCTCTCTGTGGCACTCAAATAAAGAAAAGAGACACCATACTCTATGCGCCAAAATGACACAAGCGAAAACAAACACAAGTTTCCCACGTGCGGCCGGCACAGCGAGGGCCATTGTTCCCGGGGAATCCAGCGGCCACGCCCAGGCTGCCGGATGAACTGGCTGGTCCTCGGTTCACAGCCATGAAGTCACAGCAAGCACGGTCCCAACCCTTGGGCGATTTTCCTCTCAGCTGCAGGAGCTGTTTCCTGATGGCCTGATGGGTCTGAATGCAGAAGCGCAAGGAGAGAGATCTCCTGCTCTACACTCACTTTATCCCGGGAGAAGTCGTCTCCCAAGAAGAGTCAGAAGAAATGCTGGGAACCCGTCACAGTCGTTCACAGATGGGTCACCCAGGCAGCTGGCAGTGTTCTGGCCTGTTTACTGCAAGACAGTTAAAATACAGCAAAGTCGGCTCTCAAAAGAGTTGATCCCTTTACCCACAGGGACAGCGCTCAGAACTGTTCATATGGTTGAGGAGCTCCTTGGGGGATAAACGAACATCTCCGGTCTCAAGCAGAAGCAGGACAAATTTTTAAGTGTGCGCACCTGCGTCCTAACCAGGCCTATTCCCTGCTAGGGACGAGTATCTGTGGCCCTACCACATCTCTGGGGCTTTTTGGTAGCAAGAGAAGAACTGAGCTTCAGGCACTTACTCCCGTCTATTGTCCTGTCCCCTAACACGCCCATCTTCCTTTCCTGCCTCAGCTGTCATAGTAGAAGTAGAACAAGAAAAGCACCGATTATGCTTCACTGCTGCTGTTGTGGGGACAAGCGGCCCACAGTGGGGGGAGGCTTCTCTTTCCCAGCGTGTAATGACATAGAGGAAACAGCTCTAAGCCAGCCTCTCAGTTTGTTCCAATCGCCACCGTCAGGAGCACGGAGGTCTGCACGCATCCACTCCAGGGAGCCGGAAGTATGAAGTAAGAGTAGGTGGTAGCGACCAGGCTCCTCTTCCGTGCAAAACTGCTAAATCCTGCAGGGCAAGCTGCTGTTCTCCAGCCGGATCCCCGGGGGTGGGCTGATGTGTGGCGCTGGTGGCCGCACAGCAGGTGTCCCCTCATGAATGAGTCAGTGGGTGGATACAGGGCTGGCCAATGAACCCAGTTTATGGAGCAAGCCCGGGCTAGATGTTGGTGAGGCCCTTTCCAGGCAGAGGCAGAGAGCCGAGGAAGGCTGGAGACCAGCAGCTCCGAGAGGAGAAAGAGGGCAAAGAGCAGCCAGGGTACCAGGCGACCTCAGAGTTTACACTGACGCCAAAGCGCCATTTCATACTTACGGGTAGCATTGCTACAAATAAAGTTTCTGAAAAGTTTTTGAAGAAGGTAAGTATTTCCGCCCTAACTTCCCATAAAATAAAATAGCTGTAGGAGATGTGTCTGAGCTTGTCAGCGAGTGACAGCGGCGGTTCTGCACAGGCCACCGATGGGCGGACTGGTCACAGCATGTGGTATTTGCAATTGGAAGCCAAAACCTTTTCATTTCTGGCATCAACTAATATAGATTTTATTTCTGGTTCCGATGTGTTTTTCATCTACATGTCACAGAGCCTCTGGGTCTGTCCTTTCTTGAACAAAGAGAGTAAAGGCCCCAAACAGCAAGCACATTTCTCCTGGGGAGCCATGGTTTCTTCTGTGGACGTCTTTCTGAACCGGAGGGTTCCGCAAGGCCCATATGATTCCTTGGAAACGCGGCAGCTGCTCACCCAGCTGTTCAGTTCAGCCTTGGAGAGAACACAGCCAGCTTCTGACACACTGCCATCTTTTGACCGCAAGCAGCATAGCAAGAAAAAAAGAGGAAAGGCCTTGTTACCGATTCTCCTGGCAGCAGGCAAAGGAAACAACTGGATCCTCGCTGTCATCTCCAGTCCCCCCTACAGAGTGGGACTCTGAGGGACAGAAATGGTAGCTTTCCTAACGCTTGTGGGACCCAGAATAATGTTCTCACACAGATGCCCTGGCTCCCAAATGAACCTGTTTTCTACCTGTTTGTACCGTACCTAGAGTTCATAGATGAAGGCAGTGAGGTGGCTTCTGTCATCCGAAACAAATGTTATAAAATGTACCTGAAAAAAAGGATTTTAAAATATGTTTGTAATTCTAACTAGTAGGAATAAGTTCAGTAGTGTGTTCACTACGTCAGTAGTAATTCAATAGTAAGTTCACTATTGTGTTTCTAACTAGAATCATTTTTATTAAGCATTCCTCCTAATAACATCAAGAAGTAGGTTATTAACATTAATTTATTAACAAATATTTACCGAGCAAGTAGAACTTGGAAGGTACTATATTAGATCATTGATCCCTATCTTATTTTATTAAGCAGTGTAAAGAAGGGAGAAGGTGAATGTTTGCATGGATGAGTCATCGAAGACCTGCCTCAATTTCTCCATCTTGGATATTCTGATAGCTTGGATCCAGACAGTATTTTACATTTTTAAAGCACTTTTTCATGCCATAAGTTCCCATGTCAGATTATTTTAACCAAAAAAGTGTTTAATTAGAAAATAGAGCTGTACAGCAGTTCTGCTGTGTAATAAGATTATTTTAACCTTCTGACTCTTAACCCTTTCTGCTTGTTTTCATTATTCTTGGTGTGCATGTCATTGATCTATCTGTGGGATTTAAAATTTATAAAAACCAAGGCTATTTGAAACAGTCCCGAACCTGCCAGTGTCTAGTCTGCTTTCATGAATACAGGGGATGCTCTCTATTTAATGAGCGCTCACAGGCTTTATGGGCGATCCTCACGAGCAGAGCCCGTACGATGGTCTCCGTGCAACTTCTCGATGCTCAGAGGCCTGGAGGCCTCAGACCTCCCCCTTGGATCTCTTTCTGCTTCTGTTGTCATTCAGCATTGTGGGCCCAGCCTCACTCAACACAGAGCAACTTCTTCTCCTATTACCACTATTGAATAAGCTTCTAGGAAAGACGTTCACTGGATATTTGTTAAACTATTCGGATTTTTAACACCGAGTTCACTTTTCGTGTACAAAACTGGAATAATATTGGTCTGGTTCTGCAATGTCCAGTTTTGCTGGTAGGAAGATGATCATGAGGAAGGATATACTTAGCTCTCTGGTACAGAGTAAGAGACACAGACGTATGTCCCTGGGTAGCTCATTCAGTGCTACCTAATTCATGTTTTCCATTTACTCTAACTGACTTCCGCTTCCCTGTGAGGAAAACATGGTGTCTTTGTCTTGTCAGGAGGCCACCACACTCCCATCAGGCTAAACAGTTCCCATCGCTTAGCAAGAATGTGTGGGCTCCAGGGAGAGACTTCCTGTCAAAACCGAAACCTTGGAGGGTGTCTTCAAGCTTAAAATTATGTAGCTTTAGCAACAACAACAACAAAAATACTTACTCTTTTATAGCTAACGAAATATTGTTTCTTTATGTTTCCCTTATGACCGTACTGGAGATAAAAGAATCTCTCAAAGAAACCTTCAACCTTTGAATACTGAACTAACTTTATTCTGCCAAAATAACTAGAAAAAGCAAATTCATGCCTCCAAATTGTTACGATTAAATGTGGAAGTAGAAAAGCTTCAGTTTTGGGGGCTGGGGATTTAACTCAGTGATTAGAGTGCTTGCCTTGTAAGCGCAAGAACCGAGTTCAATCGCCGGCACTGCAAAAAAAAAAAAAAAAAAAAGAAATGCTTCAGTTTTTAAAAAATATATACCGGTATTTTTAGTAATGTTTTATTTCATTTCTTTTACGGCTATTAGCCCAGTTCTGAAGTTTCACTCTTGTTCCGGGGAGAATGTTATTTCCTTCACGTGAACTATTATCAGATGGTTGCTGACTAACACTTTGTGTTACACTGTGCTTTGTAGTTTCAGAAACACTTGCATATTTATTATCTCAGTTGACCCTTCTACCTGCCCTGTGGAGTTGGCGGGGAAGGTATCATTATCTTCCCTTTGCAGATGAGAAAAGTGAAACTCATGGGACTTCAGTGTCTTGCCTAAGGTCACACAGCAAGTAGAAAAGTCAGGCCTGGAACTTAATCTTCAGACTTCAAACCCGGCATCTAATATCGCTGAGCAGTAAGGCCAGATGAATTGCAAATAGCAAACCTTCTGAGAACTTTGCACTAAATGAATTAAAAATTATAAGCTAAAATTGCTAGACCCATGGGTAAAGCGTTAGGTGTAAATACATATGTTTTAATTACCAGGAGAAAGTACATGTGTGGTAACAGCTCAGCTTCAGTTCAAAAAAAAAAAAAAAAACCAACACTTCAGGTTCGCTGTAAACTCTGCAGATATAAACTTCAATAATTATTGTCCAAATTGACATAATTGTTAACCTATGTTTGTGTTTAATTATTTAGATTGGTTTGAAAGTACAGATGTTTAAATAGTCTTCAATTCTTTTTTTTACGATCAGCTGAGTTTGACCAATGTGTATTAATGTGATGTTACTATATGCTCATTTAAAATGTTAGGCTTGTTATATAATGTTTGCATAGGATCCTTTAATATATTCAAAATAAAATTCAGACCAAGTTTAGATATAATAATAGTACCCCTCGGGTTGGCTCATGGTAAGGACAGAATGAACTGATGGAATATAACATGTTTAGTTTCTGTGTCTAGTAAATATGGTAGAAATCTGACCTATAGCCTTTCTATAGAACTTATTGTGGGGCTACGAATTTAGCTCGGTGGTAGAGCACTCGCCTAGCAGGCGCAAGGCCCTGAGTTTGATCCCCAGCACCAAAAAAAAAGAACTTATTGGGTCAATTATACTGTTGTCTTGGTGGTGAACATACTGTATATAAAATTTAAATCCTTTCATTTGAAGTCTCTCCAATATTTCTATTGCTTCATACAAATTCTTTAAAACTGCCTTAAGTTCTAAGGAAGTTGATTCCTCCCATATGCTGGTAACTTGGAAGGTGGGTGATGGCTCGCTGCTTACCTGCAGTGGATCATTCTACCACCTTCCGCACCGGGGTCCCTGTGCAGAGAGAGCTGGGGCCAGTCACTGCTTCCTGGGAATGTTATCCAAATGACAGCGTGTTCTTTCTGAAGATGAAGATAAAGGTCTAATAATATCAAACAAGACTGTTCATAATATGAAAAATGAAAAGGCATGCTTTGCAGATTGGAATCTGAAAGAAAATAAAAGTTAGCATTGTATGCAATTGTCTCTTCTAAGGAGTGGTAAACTATGTAAAATTCATTTGCTTTGTAGCCCTTTGATGAGTTTCTGTGTGAGACAGTGAAATGGCGGGGGAGAGAGAGAGATAGAGAGAAAGAGAGAGAAACTGAGACCCAGAGATGAGAGAGCAAAAAAGAATTTGTGTAAAATGAGTGAGTTTTCCTGTGTAACTGATTCAAAACAAGAGTGCTGGGTCGAGGTTGGGAATTTTCAACGATGGAAGAGAACGTGGCTGAACAGAGGAACACCCAGGCTCACAGTGGTCCCCTGTGCCACCTGTAGTCCTTCTCACGTCTGTCCAACTATGTCACAGGGATGAGAAAGAGTGACTCCTTCCTCAAAGTGCACCCTTGACTGCATGGAGCTTGTGGCTTCCTGGAAAATGGTCGTGAAATTCCAGATGAGGAGGAAGCTGATGACACAGAGGCTTTGATGAAGCTAAAGAGCAGGTCCTGTAGGTTTTAGGAACTGGAAGAGGTGGGAGAAGAAAAGCTTACAGGCACAGAGAGGAATTCTGTGTTGACACACTGTGGGTGGAGCAGTGACAAATGATGTTGGAGTCCACACCACGGCTATGTGAGTGGGTGACTGACGTGGAGTGGAGAGAAAGAGATCTCTCGGTGGAAAATCTGGAGAACTAAGAGAACTTGAGTTCTCGACCAAAGAGAACAACAAAGTATCTAAGCACGTGGATTGGGCCTGGTGTGGAAGGAGCACAAAAGCAGGTGCCTCATCACTGAGAAGGGTGAGAGGACCTGAGAAGTCAGCAGATGGAACACCTCGCACTGAACTGAGCATTGAGCTGGCATCTGCCATGTTGGAATCAAAACTCAGAGAGAGCTGTGGGTGCAAAGCTCTCTTACTTCTCCACTTTGGGTTTATTACTTAAACTCCCTACACTTGTTTTCTTCATTTGAGTTCTAGTGCATGTTTAGAAATTTTTGCAAAGCTCCTTTCCAGAGACTTTATTAGCCAGAGTAGTGTAGAAAGCTACCTCGATTTTCCAGATACCAGATGGTAGTGTTTCAGTTACGATGGTAGCTGTGTGTATTCTAGACAGTTTTGAAAACAGAGCCTAATAGAGAAGGACTAATCAAGATAAACTTCCAGACTTCTGATCCCTTTTCTTAAGAGGAGAATGACAGAAGGAATAAATTGGGAGAGCTAAGGCTCACTTCCGTACACGTCATGTTTGAAACACACAAATGGTTGGTCCATCAGTAAGAGAAGTAAGTGATTCTAGTGGTCGGAAGAGAGATCTGAGCTCAGTGTGTCTATGCAAGATGAATTGTTTTATAGATAGTGATTAAAATGGTAGAAATAGGTGAAAGCACTAGAGCAAAAGTATAATAGAGGAAAAGAACCGAGAACAAAGTCCTGAGAAATTGTAGCCTCTGGAAATGTCCTGGTGATCAGAAAGGATGTTGAGAAGGATGGGCTGGAGAAGTGAAAAGAGGACAGGAGGGAAGAGTGCGGTCTCAGGGAAGGCAGAGCGGAGGGGATTTCACAGCGATGCTCACGGGAATCCCGCGAGATGAGCTCAGGAGAAGGCATGCGGACTCGGGGAGCCTGGCGGAGCAGCTTCATGAAGAGACACTCTCCAGGAGCCAGACGAGGCCCTGGCAGGGTCTGACTCGAGCAGAAGACTGGAGTCCTGTTCCTTTGGTGGAACTCTGGGACCCCTCGACATTCAGAAAAACTGACCACTTTTGGGTGGTGGGGTGTGCTAGAGCCACGCACCCTTTCTCTATTACCCCTCGCTGGTCCATTCACTTTCTGTCTGCAGCAGGTGATTGGGCAAACCATCAGGGAAAGGCCGGGCCAGCACGTGAGTTTCCGGGTTTCCGGACAGGAGTTGCGGCTTGCTTCTTTCCCTTTGTAACAGAATTTGAAACACTTCAGGAATAAGATGCCCTTTCACTGAATGCTCCCTTCACCGGTCCGTTTACCAGAACAGAGCAGCGCTGCGCACACAGCACAGTTCACAGTAGCCGACAATGCACAGCTGCTGTCCGTTCTTACACTGGAGGAAGTGAGGCCCAAAGAGATTAAGTAACTTGCCCAAGGTTAGCTCCAGAGTCAGGCCCTAACTTTCAAAGCAACCTCGTAAAGGAGAACGGGTGCACCCAGGAACCAGGGCCTTGGAATCGCATGAGGACAAAGTGTGAAAATGCATCTCGTGATAAAGACCTGGACTCTGGTCAGCTCCCCAGCAAGGGCCTCTTCTGGGAACGCCCTTCACCTCGTTGCCTAAACTCATTACAGGAAATTCCTGAGCACGAAGGTCATGCTGGTCTTACAGGCTCTTAAAGTGGAAGCCAAGGTGCATGTGTCTACTCAGATGGCACCGCAGTTGTCCCTCTGGCAGGGAAGTCCGGGCCAAGGGGCGTCCATGATGCGCTTGCAGGAGAATCAGCCCTTCAGTTCTTATTCCCGGAGAGCCATGTGCATTCTGCTGTGGCCGGACACCTGCTCCTGGGAGGCCAGACGTAGTCTAAATATGACGACACTCAGTACCCACTAACGTCAAGCAACAATACTGGAAGGGATATAAAAATAAGTGAATAAATAGCATAAATCTTTTAGTCTCAGCCTCAAAGAATTTGTCTATTCACGGATATCACCTGGGATTTTGTTATTGGTTTAGCGTTAGGCTAAAAGGGGAATAAATGACATTAGTAACATGAAGTACAGGGTGCTTTGTGGTAATTGTTACACAATTGTTGGGAAAAGATATTTTCGTTCCACGCACACTACTCAACATGTACAAAATACAGCTCAGAAAGCCTCACTGTCTCTATCTCCTCCAAGAATTCACTCAGTGCTCACGGACAGAGGCCTGGCCGTACTCCGGAAGGTGAATCACAATGGTGGACACCACAGACCCTATGGGGCAGCACCTCAGGGATGAAGAGACAGACAAAGGCCCAGACCACACGAGTGTGGTGTGCGGAGTTAGGCGTAAACGTAGGTTGCTATGGGAGCCTGTGGGAAGTCACCAGCTTATTTGAAATAAATACTCCACAATGGGGAAAAAGTAAAAGTCAGCCCTCTGGTCTCCCTATGCCTTGTAGGTGTGAGGCTTCCCCTGAGAAGTGTCTATTTCAGGGGAACCCTCAGGTGAGAGAACTTCAGCCTCTTCCCTGAGCTCTCAGGCTTGTCTGGCCCACAGAGCTGCCAGGGCTGGTGGGAGAGGCTGAAGGTGGCGGTGGAAGGGAGGGGAGGGCCAGGCCCTGTGGGCACATTCGGGCTGCCAAGCTCCTCCTCAGCGGTGTCCAGTGTCTGACCTGCTGCCGTCCCCTTCAGAGAGGGGTCAGTAGTCAGAGGTGTGTGGTGGCCCTTAGGGGACAGGTGATGCCTTAGTGGATATGAAAGACCCTGTACATTCTTCTCAGTAGCACTTGTGGAATACGCAAGATTCTCAAAGGGCTTTATTATTGAAAAAGAAAAAGGATTAGAAACAATTCAGAGACAAATTTGTGTTTATGGAGAATGAAGCTTTGTGGTCCTCTTTAAGTAGAAAGAGTAAAGTTATCTGTGAGAGTGACCACCGTAGAATGGGAAAGTAACTTTCCAGCTGGTTAACTACCCAATAGGCCTCTGCAGTTCTTTCTTCAGACTGCCCTGTGATGTGGCTCTGAGCGCTTCGTCACAGGGTGGCTTCAGCTTCCTTCTATTCAGTCTCACTGAGTTCCATGTCCTAGTGTGTAGGCATCTCCACCAAGTGTCACCTGTGATTGGCTGTGTCTACTGTCCTCAGAATGCCTATATTTTGAGGCGGTGCAAAGATGACATCCCTCTTTTGGTGTCATTAGGACCCAGAAGTTTGCAGTAACCCTTCACCAGCCTATCCCATCACTCCCACACCGCTCGAAGGTGCTTTCCATGTGTAACTCACCTCAGGCTGATGGTGACCCTGAGAGTGACGCTGTCATCATGCTCCATGATGAGCAAACAGCTTTGCCCAAACCACACAGCTGGTACACGGGTGGCTAGGGGTTCCAATCCAGCTGCCACCTCCCACATTTCTTCAAGCTGAGAACCAGACTTGGGGGGCTAGACATGCTTGTGTCTCGAGGACCTGCTTCCCACCATGCCCTGGGCTTCAACTGCATAACAGAGTTTGAGAAAAGCGAGGACTTCCGTGTTCCTTTACCACAGCCCTGGTAGGGGACCACATCGAAAAGTGGCCTGTTCTGAGACTCAGCAGCGGCAGCGGAGAGGAAAGGGCACAGTGGCATGCACCCCAGAGTGGCACGCGTCCCCTCCCTATGAGAAACTGGCACAGTACTCACAGACCCCAGCAGTAGGAGTCAGGTAAATCCCACCTAGAGCCGCAGGGACAGAGGCCAACACCCAAGGACACTGTAAGGGCAAGCAGCGACAGCAGGGACATCAGTCCAACTCAGGACACAAAAAAGGAGGAGAGAAAACAAAGAGTCCCATCATTCCCCAATCAAACTCCAATAAACAGAAAATGTGTGACTATACGGGGGAGAATAGCAAAGGGAGAAATAGATTTTATTCTCTAATTCATTTATTGAACAAACATTTACTGAGCACCTACTATGTTCTAGAAACTATGCTGATCAATAGGACAACAAATGAAGGTGAGTAAGCTCTTATTCTCAAGATGCTTGCCAAGAAGCTGAGGAATTAAGCTATAACAAGAACGTAATAAGGCATAAGTAGGGCAAAATCAAATGCTAGAGAAAACGCTCCATTGTTTTACTTTAAAAGAAGGGGAAAAGATCTGAAGTAAATGTAGCAGTGTTCACACCATTAAATCTCAGCAGCGATCACATGGGTGTTTGTTACAGTATCTTCTGTGTTCTTCTACATCAATTTTTGTTAATAAAACGCATGTTGAACTAAACAGCCACATATTTGGGAAGGTATATAAGGCAATGACTCTGTCTACGATTGCCGCACATTTCCTAATGGTTTGCTGTGGGGAAGAACTGATCATTGTCGACTTGAAAAACATCGACTCTAAAATTGTCTGACCTTCTGGCAACTTAGAGCTCCTGTGAATCTAGATCTGTAAAAACACATCTCCAAGACCAGTAGATAGAAGCTGCTCTAGAAATAGATGCGGTACACGGTGTGGGGGATCAGCAAGAGTTCGTTCAATGATTTCTGGAGTAAGTACTGAAAAACTTCGTGCTTCCTATCCCTACGGTCATGCCTTCCGCTTGTATTCCAGAGTCGGACCCAGGAGAGGGTGAATGTTAGGAAAGTACCCTAACCTGAGCCATATAGACCCTCGGCCCTGAACTGGGGCGCTGTGACATTCCTCAGAAGGAAAAAGAAGAGAATCTAGGCACAAACTTGGGAAGTCCCAAGCACCTTGTTCAGTGTGAATTCCTGAAAATCAGTTTTATGTTCAGTGTTTGAAAGAGAACAGATTCTTTCTCTAATCCTTTGATCGCTTTATGGTTTCGTTGTTCGTTCTACTGATTGTACTGGAAACAAGTTTCACTTCAGATATAATAGTTGATGACAGGCAAAGGAAAGGGAAGTGGGTGTGGCACAGTAGTTAACTATAATGACAAGAGCGTTGGCTGCTATTTATAGCATTTGTTAAACTTTCATCTGCTCAAATTGCTATTTTCACGCAACAAACTTGAATCTCTCAGGCAACAGGGTAAGCAGGGTGTGATTAGAACTGGAAGTCACTTCTGGCATTGCTCAAATATGTAATGACTAAGGAATCAGTTCTTCACCTCTAAGTGCCACCAGCTCCCAATGAGAAGAGGAAAGTAAATGTTTTCAGGACACCTGCAGTAATGGGTGGGAAGACAGGAGTGCGGGAGCTGGGCTGTGTGAGCCGGTCTGCAGGCAAAGCGTGCAGCGGAAACTTCAGGCTAGAGAAAGTGTTTTCAATTGGAGTAGTTTTGTTAAAAAAAAAAAAGTGTCAGAAAACCATTTATCTATACCTAATGCCAAAAAGAATTGGTGTGGAGACTGGCTAGGGGCCGAGTCTGAGACTGGAGATACCCACTTCTGTCAGGCAGTCTCTCCCAGCTCTGCATACTGGTTGAACACTTCCCACTAAACTACAAACCCCGTTCTTTTATTATTTTTTAATTTTTATGCTGAGTTGTTAAGTTGCCCAGGCTGGGCTCAAACTTATGACTCTGGCCTCTCAGAGCGATGGGATGACTGACATGCGCCATGATGCCTGGATTTCAGTGTCTTACGAAACTGGTGCTCAATTTTCTCTCTCCGGGTAGGCCTGAGTTCTCTGTGGGCTGGAACCTTTGTTTACAGCCTGCTGGGCTCCTCCGAGCCTTGCACGCCGCGTGCGCACAATACACTGGTGGGAAGGACGGTGGCGTGGTGAGGAAGTCTGGATGGTGTGACTCGGATACAGCTTGTCTCTAGATTTGAAGAAGTTGTACAAGCCACCGGCAGGAATTATGCAGAGTGAAGTGAGTGAAAAACAGGGACCTGAACAAGGAAAAGAGGTGGTAGCAGCCAGCGTACCGGGCCCAGGCTTGAGCGATGCTCTTTCCAGTGAGCAAGTGTGGAGGTCTGCAGCTAACCCAGGAGATGTTTTTGAAGTGACCTCAAGCATGGTAGTGTTGAGTCCTAAGAATTTAGATGTTTAAATAACTGAACTTCATTTCCTTTGTAATTTCCAGTTCAATAATTAATTATAAATCTTGTTGTTTGTGGCCAAGACTTAGGAAGTTGAGAATACTGTGAGTAAAAGATGATAAATGATGAAGAGATTCATGCGGAGCTCCTTCTCTCTCACCGAATAAAACATGAGTTCGAAAGTCCGACGCCCGGTATTGGCCTTCCCTTTTATATCAGTAACATCATCCCGAAGGTGGCAATCTTTGGTATCTTCTTGATGGCTGCGCGATCTTGTATACTATGTGAGGCTCCATTCTGGCCTAACAAGGGAATATTTGCATTCCATAGGGGAAATCTGCAGTTATGCATTGCTCACCTGCTATACCCAGCTTTCTAGGACAAAGGTTGAGGGACATAAAAAACCATTTAAGGACTGATTTTACTCTTTAGGAAATTAGACTATTACCTGGAAAAAAAAAAAAAAACAAAAAAAAACCTGGCCCAGCAAGTTCAACAGTCCTTGGCAGCCAGGAATGGGAACATGGCTTGCCACGAGAAGGGGAGGAAGGTGCACTCTGGAAACAGGGAGGGTCTCAAAAGACTTCCTAGAAGGGCGGAGTCAGAGCTGGCCCTCAAACACTGAGCACGAGTTTGGCAAGTAAAGAGAAGACCAAAAGGGCTTTCCGGCCAAGGGAATAAAGTGTGTAACAGTATGGGCTCTTTAGAAAAGCTTGCTTCAAACTGGACTGAGAACAACTTCCTCCCTCTCCCAGTCCTCACTCCCAAGAATTAGCAATTTATTGGCCTGAGTATCGAAAAGTCTAGGGACCTTTCCAGCTTCAGTGTGGTTGGAGGCCAGTACCCCAACACTGGCTCTCTACACCGGCTGCAGTCTCTGAAGGCTGTCCTCGGTCGTGGGAGCAAGAAGCCTGAATCCTCCTGTCCCATCAAAGCAGCGGCCCTCAGGATGAGGGCACATGCCTCCTGGGGTTGAGGTGGTTGGCCTGACTGTGGACAAGTCTGTCCCTCAGGCAATTACCGCAGCCAAGAAGACAGACTTCTCTTATTGTCTGACATTTGCCATGAGGCTCTGGAATTTAGATGGGGTCGAGGGATCGGGGCTGCTTTAACTGAATGGATGATGGGCTATGTGGGCCATTGCTAGGAGAAGAAGTGGATGCTAGAAATCATAAACCAAGCAGTATAAGTAAATGTCAGCAATGGAGGGGAGGTCAAGGTTTACACAGACCCGGAGGTCACTAAATGTAAGCACAGATCGTTATTATTAGAACAAACTATCATGCTTTTTCAGAATTGTCTTGCTTTCCAACTGTCTTTAAAATGACCTACTGAGGCAGAATTTAAAATCATTTCACCTACACACCATGTGTAAAGCCTATTCTCTTCTCTTCTTTCTCACCATTATGTTCTGCTCCTACTGAAGAAAAAAAGGAAGAAAGTAAGTTGGGGAATGCAGGGAGGCATGGGAAGGTCTCTGTTGTTCAGGACAGAGTATTAGGAAATCTTTTCTTGGGAATTCCCCACGTTTCAGAGAGAATAGAAATTAAGTGCCTGATTCATTCATTCATCAGCAACAGAGAGAATGGTCTGAGATGCCAATCCATCCTGGCCCCAGCAGATCCTCCCTAATGCCTGTTCTTACAAAACGCTTCCAAAATTCCAGGGCTGTCTACTGGTGTTCACCCTCATCAAATAATATGCCTGTGTCATGGCACTTTGTTTATGTACTGTGGATATTGGCATGATTTGTTTTAAAGCATGATCGACGGTACGCATCAGGATCACCAAATAATTAACTCAAATAATGTATCAGTTTTGACTTTCTGTTGTTGCTTCTGGGGTTCACTTTTTTAGAGTTTCAAATTCCAAGCAAATTAATCCAACATCAACGGGCCGAAACTGTGGTTGAGCACATGTTCCCATAATAAATATCTGTGATCACCCTAAAACCTCTCAAGACTCTAATTTGTTGAAATGTGTGAATCCAGCAGCCTTCAGTGTATCTTGACACTGATTATGGAGTGAATGTCTTCCTTAGAGTGGATTTTTTATCCCTTTTGGAAACTCCCTGCTTTGATGACCTGTTCCTGATATAAGCCTTTCTTCATACTGACATTTACATCCCATAAGTTCAGACTCTGATCTCAAAATCATTTTTATCTCTTACTTTCTATCTTCCACACTCATTTTTCTCCTTGTCTTTATCTTTTGGGGATAGCAGATACCTTCTTAAATTTTGTAAACATTATAGCCTCTTTTCCCTCCAAAATGCATCAAGTATTATTTACAGTCGTGGAAGGTTTTCATAACCACTAATACCATACACTTACCTCAGTTTAAAGACATTCGTTTTAAATGTCAAAAATAATATGCATCTTACTTTTCATTTCAGGTGCATTTTATAGAAGTTATCTATGAAGATTCTTCATTTGACCTAGTTGCAGTCACTACTGGGGACGATGATAGCACAGACCTTGGAGGACAGAGCTTGATGAATCATTTGTCCCTTCCTGGTAGTCTCCTTGTTAGGGAAGGGAATCCTCTGGACTCCACTCACTGTAAATTAGCAGTGCCCGCCAACAAAACAGCCAGTCAGCTAGCCAGTGACACCTAAAGTATACCAAACTGGATGTTCACAGCCTAACCAAATCCTAGGGACACACCAACAGGTTTTCCTTCTCTCTTACTCATCAAACACTTCTCGGGTGCCTTCTATGTTCGTGGCGCTTCATGTGCATCAGTTAGTTTCATTATGGCTTACACAGAGTCCCACAAATAGCAGACACTTGTATTAGTTACTTTTCTAGAGTCAAAAAATGCAAGAGAGCAGGTTTAATACAGGACAAGTACAAGTCACAACATTCACACACACAAGCTAAATGCAGGAAGAGTACAGAACAGCTATCTACACACTGGAGACCTGAAAGATCCAATCAAGGGCTGGGAGCCCACGGCGATGTCCCATGTATGTCCATGTCTGCACTAAAGGCTGAAGAAATCTATACTGGAGCCAGGATATAATGTTCGCAGCAGAGATGAAGACCAGAGCTCCCCTGAAGTGAACAACAGTCGTCCTTGATGATAGCAAGGTCCCGCGCTCCTTCTGTGACAAGAACAGCTGAGTTCCCTTCGGGAGAACCAGCTGCAATAGAGCTTCTCCTGGGAAACGGCCGGCCGCTGTCTTCTGCTCCAGATCTCCTTTATGCTGTGTTGGCAGTAACCTTCAGGTGAATCTTCTACACCCAGAACCGCACCAGCTCAGTCCAGCTGGACTGACCTGACCACAATGAGTCCACCACAACACTCAGTACATACTTTTTGAATATAAACAGTAAGTAGTATTTATCCTTGAATATGTGCCAGAAGTTTAATTTCCAAAACCACCCTGCAAAGTTTGTGCCATCAGCTGCACTGTACAAATGAGGAAACTGAGGCCTGCAGACATTTCACACCTTGCCCGTGGCTATGTAGCTAGAAAGTGACAGCTGTTCACAGCAGGCTGCAACTCCCAAGCCAACGGCAGATACACAAAGGTCCTGAACAATTTCGGGCCTCATTCACCACAGTCTCTCATCCATCAGCTGCTTGCGTATTTTGAACTTTGTAGTGTGGCGGTTCTCTGCAGGTTCCATGGCGAAGTCTTCTCAGGAATTGGGGCTAGGAAGCAGAAGAGACATCTTTAGTCTCTCTCGTTGTATTAATTGCTCTTGGCAGGTTTTGTGATTTCTGGGGGTCGTAGCTTACCGGAGCCGTCTTTGGTTTTCCTCCAGCTCCAGGACTGAGTGCCTACAACTGGTGTCTCCCAAGAGAGGCCTGTGCGCAGCTATCACCTGTTCCTGATTGCACAGTCAACCCCTTCACTGTTCTCACTCCCGCGCTCCATCACTGTGAGAGTGGTGCCCATCCAGCGCAAGATCTGCATGTGATCGACCACCACCAGGATGACTCTACGTGTGACACAAGTGAGCCTGAGTCTGCAAATGGATTCCAAATAATGATTATAAGTCAGTCTTTTCCCAGTCTACAGATTTACAAAGGGACGTAAAGGAAAGGCCAGATGACACGGAGCCCAGTCGCCACCATTTGACAGTTAAAAATCTCATTTCACGTTGATGGAGACAGAGATAAACACAAGGAAACTTACAGAATACACTCAAGTGATACACTGCCCAGATCTTAGTCACCCAGAAGAGCAAACATTTGCTCAGTGAGACGGCCATCCTGAGAACATCGCTACTCCCGTTGGCCGTCCAACCCGAGGCCGTGAGGTCAAGTCATTCTCCAGGCCCTGTTACCTTCACTCATGACAAGATTTTATTACTAAAAGCATGTGAGCGCCCAGTACTGATGAGCCTTGAAGGACTATTAGAGGATGACCCAAATCCAGGTCCAAAGAGAAACTTCCTTCTTTCCAATTTTCATTCTTTTTCAAAGAGTGGCAAAAATTCTAAGTATGGGGTAATAAAAAATTGGGGAAGATTATTTCAAATGGATCGAAAGCTTTTTTTTCACATTCAATTCTGTTATAGAAGAATTAATACTGAACACACGCTCTTCCCTCTTGATTGTCTGCTTCATTTTCATTGTCTCTGTTCTTAGACACACGAGCACAAGAAACAGACAGGTAGCTTTACCACTTTTCCAACACCAGATATGAAGTTCAAATACAAAATATTTTGTTTAGGTGGGCGTGGTGGCACACACTTATAATTCCTGCACTCTGAAAGGCTGAGGCAAGAAGATTGCAAGTTCGAGCCTATCCTGGCAACTTAGTGACTTAGCAAGATGCTGTCTCAAAATAAAATAAAACAAAAAATTGAAAAGGGCCGACAACGTAGCTCAGCAGGAAGGTCCTCGGCTCAACCCCTAGTACTGCTGAACGAACAAACAAACAAATAAATAAATAAATAAAAGATAGTTTGTTTTTATTTTCTGTAGGAATTTCTAAAGAAGTTCCCTCTTTTTATGTTATTTGGATTCTGATATTAGCTTTTGGATTAGAGACATCACAGATGTTAGTTCAAAGCTAAAAAGTACAAAAATAAAAATATATTACTTATTTGGAATATGTTACAGAAACGCAATAAAGGAAAAGAAGACATTCTTCCATTACTAGGGATGATAATAATATGCCACCATGGTATACAAATTTTATGCCATCAGCCTTCTGACTTTAGTTTTCCTGCTGCGAAGGTTGGTTTGACATCTCATTAGCTTTCCTTGATGCCAAATTCATGATTTTGTAAGCTGATAGGAACACGTAGGCTACAGAGCAGAGAAAAGCCTGGGAGGCTGGGACCTGTTACTCTGGTGGCCAGAGCCACAAGACAAGGGACAAGGTTTGACAGAATTAGCTGCAGATGGAGGCTTGTGTGATAACAGCTTGGAGACAGAGAAGTCCTGCTTACTCCAAGTTCTTACTACAACTTGACACCGTGCTTGGATTCTAACCCTGCAACATCACTCTTTTGGGTTAAAAAACTGCCTTATTAAACACCTTATCCTCATTTGTTACGATTGCCAGCTGATTTTCCTCTTCTTTATGGTTGCAGGACTCACAGGGACAGGAAAGCAAATGAAGAACATGCTGAAAGAGAACAATCACTGGAGAAAATTAAAACTTTCCTGCTTTTCCCACTCAAGCTGTGTAACTTCACCTGAAACTCATGCTGAAACGTGCTTTGAGGACCATCACAGAAGGAGCACCTTGAGGACCAGCAAATTTCAGGACCACCACCTTAAACACCATAGAGCGCCGAGCAGGGCTGGTGTTAAGCACACTTTTTATCTTTTATCTGATGTGATTCTCAAAACAGCTGCAGGGAGGTACGGGTATCTATCAATCCAAATGCTTTTAGCTGCAAGCACAGAGTTAGATCCAATTCAAAATGATGTAATTATTTAAAAAAAATAACAAGACAGGGAGTTGGGTGGTTCTAGTGTCAGGTGACTCAGTGACAAAGTCGAGGTTCCTTGAAGCTTTTTGCCCTGCTCTCTAGTTCTGTGCAAGGGCTGCCAGCCTGTGATTACCGGATGGCAGGGACTTGGTCAAGCATCACAGCCCATGCAGCATCCAAAGGGCAGAAGAGAGAGCAGGATGCAGGTGAAGAGAGGAAACTGTTTGTAGTTTGGATGTTGAGTGTCGTCGGGTGCAGGGCTTGGGCCCTGGGGGGCGGTGTTGGGAGGTGCTGTGGACTTTTAAGAGGTGGGGCCTAGTGGGAGCCTTCCAGTCCTGGGATGCCCTCCAAAGGGGCTGTGGGTCCTGGTCCTTCCCCACCGCCCCAGCCGGAGGTGTTTGTGCCCATTCCCAAGAGCACTCAGCCATGACATGCCGACATCTGCCACTCTCAATGGAGCCCAAAGCAAAGAGGCAGCTGTGCCTGGGCTCTAATCTCCCAAAATGTGAGCTAAACTGACCTTTTCTCTTTCTGTGTTAGCTGCCTCAGGTATTTTGCTGTGGCAGTGAAAAACTGACTAATAAACAGAGATAGTAGAAAATACACGTAGATTCTGTATTTGCTTTCCTTGAAATTACTTGATCATTTAAAAAGTGGAAAAAATAGAGACAAATTTACCAAAAACTTGTATTTAAATGGAAAAGAGACCTATTTATGTATAAAATATGTTCTAATAATTAGATCAATGTACTATATACATTAAAATAATTAGATGACTAGTTCTTACTAATAGAAGAAATTAATCTTTTGATTATGCAAGCCTCAGTGCCAATGAGGAGCTGAGAGTCTTACCTCACACCCTTTGTGGCGGGGTTCTGGAATCAAGCACCAGAATAGATCCAAAAAAACCAAAAAGTCTCCCCTTAAGGAATTAAAACATCTACTCTGCTTAAGGAATTAGTAAGAGGGAAATGTAGCTGTAGTTTGTTTCCCTTTCCCTTTGTTTTCTTTTCAAATCCATCCCCACACCCTTCTTTCTTTTATTTAATTGTAACTATGGAAGCCAAACTAAGCAGATACACTTCTTACATTCTTCAGATGGAGGCATTAAGACAGTAAGGGACAGCTGACAAAACAAGGCAAAGGCAGCAATGGCTTTTAACACTATGTTTATCTTATGCTAAGGCTACTAATGGATCAGTCAATTTTTTTTTCTTCTAAAAAATCAACTGGGTATTCTGTTAGCATAAAGAGACAGCCTGGATTCAGCAAAAATATTTGTAATGCATTTGGTGAAAAAGAAGTATTTTCCAGCTAAATGATTTACTGTCATCAGAACCATTTTGAATACAAAGAAAACAACACACTTGTATTATTTTAAATTGTGCTTCACTTTTTTATAGTTTCAAAGGAGAAATTTTAATAAATAGTATAAATAATTGCTCGTAAATCATAATTTTATGAGATAACTCATATGTGATCATAAATAAGAAAAGTAATGAGGCACAATTAAATAAAATCTAATCCGAACTCATTCGAAGAAGATAATAAAGCAGGGTTATACCTCCTCCCATGAGGCCTTGCCCATTGGTGGTTCCTTCACACTCCACTGGCACCATGGTCGGGGGCACCAGCTCTCATCACAGGGGCCTCCGGGGACACTTGTCCAAACCTCAGCAACCATTTCAGTAGCACTTCTGCTATGATGCTGATAGAAACCTGAAGATCATGCAAATGTGGGTGCCACTTCAATAGCTGCAACTTGCTTGTTACAGCCATGTGCATGTAAGTCGGCCTGTAGTCTGAGCCTCTCTTGGACCTTGGTGTGTGGTTGGTACCTGACTCCATGACCTTTCCCAGATTCTCCTATTTGCATGAATAACAGTGATCACTCTGTCTGCACCATCTCAGACATAGGTGGAATGCTGTATCTTGGCGAAACAGCAGTGTAGGAAAGTGGTGAGGGGTAAGTACACAGTAGATAGAGAGAATCCAAGACCCACACAGGAGACACAACAGTGGGTCTGCCAGCTCCTCAGAGGAGCCAAGGGCCTGGCAGAGCTCACCCGGGAGGAGGGGAGCTGTGGCAACCACTGCTCGAGACAAGAGAAACCCCAGGTCTGCACTGATGAGTGGCCTGCAGGGACCCAGCGCGAGGCCTGCTTTGATTTTATTGCAGCAAAGATGACTGCTCATCCACTCACCGGCACTTCTTAGTCTCCTGCTGTGTGCTAGGCCGTGGTGAAGAAGATAGGTAAGCCTCCAGGAAAATAATCAACAAATCAATGCAACTGCAATTGATTGATAGAAGAAAAGTAAGAAAGGCTATAGCAATGCATTAGATAGAAAGTACACATGTCCCCATGTGCCCGAGACAACTCTGTGCTGTGGTTATTACCCTAGAGTACATATTAGTACTGCACATTTCACTCTGGCAAGTACTCCAATTGGGGTGATAAATATGTGATCAGTAGGGGCATGGAAGACTTTGCAGGAATTGATTTTTCACAAAGGTGGGCACAGTGGCACACACCTGTAATCATAGCACTTAGGGAGGCTGAGGCAGGAGCCTCATAAAGTTCAAGGTTAGTCTGGGGATGTAGCTCAGTGGTAGAATGACCCTATATTCTATCCCTAGTGCCACAAAAACAAACAGGTGATTTTCAGCTGAGACAGAGGCAGAGAAGAGGTAACCAGGAGAAGACTCAGGGCACAGTGGAGCAGAGGGAGGACGCAGGCATCTGTAATTGCGAGCACCTAGGGGGCAGGGTCCACCTGTTTAAGGACTAGAGGCAGCCAGGAGAGTGCTTGGTGAGGTATAAGTGATGGAGCAAGGGCAGCATTGCTGTGGTGGACTGATATTGTCAACTTGAGCAGAATGCCCAGCTGGACTAAATTGGTGTGGTTTGGGGCATAGAAAATCCACCCGGGAATTGCTGCTGACACAACATAAAGGAGAAGGAGAGAAGAAGATAGTAGCCGGCTTTTTCCCAGCAGAAGCTCTGTGGCAGCTGGTTCTCCCCCCAGGAGGAACTCGAGGTCTTACTGTCATCGAGGATGGCTGCTGTTGCTTCAGGGGAGCTCTGGTCTTCATCTCTGCTGCGAGCATCATATCCTGGTTCCAGTAAAGATTTCTTCAGCTTTTAGTGCAGACCCGGATGTACATGAGACAGTGCCGTGGGCTCTCAGCCTTTGATTGGATCTTTTGGGTCTCCAGTACATAGATAGACATTTGGCACTCTCTGCATTTAGCTTATGGATGAATGTTGTAACTTGTAAATGTCTTGTATTAAATCTGCTCTCTTGCAAACCATTGGCTCTAGAAAGGTAACTAATCAAATTGCCAATAATTTCATAGGTTTAGGACCCAGGCAACGTGAAGCCACTAAGCCCAAATTATAATAATGGCTGCTGCCACAGTGAGTTTAGGGTGTGCCAATAGTGTATTACATAATGTCTGCAACACACATGTTAGAGACACTAACTCACTTGGCTGCACAACTATTTGAGGGAAGTGATATTTGCTTGTCCTACTTTTCATATTAGGAACTTTAGACAAAAAAAGTAAGGGAAATTTGCCCAAAGTCAGATATCGAGAAAGTGATAAAACAGGTTTCCTACAAAGCAGACTAGCTCCAGAGTCCTTGACCTGTTGCTCAGGAGCACCCAAGAACACAAAAGATCTTGTAACATTCCAAGTGCACCCAAGAACACAAAAGATCTGTGATTTGCTCTGCAATAATCGAATGACAGTAAAATGTTGAATTTGCTGTTATTTTCTCCTCAGTGAGCTAAAAATCCTCTTCTAACCACAGTGAAATATCATCCTTTCTGTATTAAATGAAAAAAAATGAGGGTACATATTAGGAAGGAAGGAAAGGAAGAAAGAAGGGAGGATGGAAGGAGGGAAATAACTTTGTTAGCATGGAGAGGAAACGTAAAACTGTTAAATGGTTGCCTCTGAGGTTTTCTTGGGAATAAAAAAGTGGAACAAATTTTGTTTTCTATTCTAAACTATTATTTTTTTCATGAGGACGTATTCTAATAATAAAAATTAAACAGTGCCAATATTCTTGCTCATTAAGAAACTTATAATGTTTTTGGAGCTGAAGCAAGCTACTTGTAAGAAAAGAATCGGTGGGAATCAACCTTTGCCCATGCTGTGAGAACAGACGGTCATTGAAAAGACATCAAACAAACCACATAGAACGTTTGTTTGGACAAGTGGTGAGTAATGTGCACATTCCCAAGGTACTGCACATTCTGACAGCGAACACCTTCCTGGTAAGGGGAAGAATGCTTTGGAGAGAACCTGGTGCTATCACAGTCGGTATACAATGCAGCCCGGAATCAAGACCGTTTCCAGGTAGGGTAAACTGACGTCAAGCACAGATGAAGTGAAATTGAAGTGTGGTCAGACTGAATTTTAGTTTTAGCTAATCTATCAGCTGATCAGTCAATCGAGAGGTTTCAATTTTTAATGTTTCTCCAACTGCCTTTTATTTACCATGTGGGACTGCACCATGCTGGTGACTCTCAGACTGTCCTTTCTGCAGATAAAGTTTTCAGACTGTCCCCATTCGCGGCGCTGAGCAAACTAAAAACTCACTTGACTTTATGAATGATACTGGCTCTACCTTTGTTCCGGTTTAGTGTTTGACCTGTTCTACGACGTTCATGTGAATGATGTTACTTCTTTAGGGTAAAGCTTCTGAATAGCACCCTTCAGAGACGCTGAGGAGGATGTAGGGATCACACTATGATAACGATGCCGAGCCATCAGATTTGAACTCTGCAGTCGGAGTCCATGTGTCCTAGGAAATCTGACATCTGGGGAAGCTTAGCTCCAGGATCCACAAGTTGCTGGCTGCACCAGTCTTTGTATTTCAGAAGTGTGTGTGTGTGTGTGTGTGTGTGCGCGCGCGCGTGCGCGTGTATGAAGTATTGCTTTTTGACCCCTGCTCCTGGGATATGGAATATTTCATTCACTTTTAAAGTCAGACATGCTTGACAGTTGAATGCATGTGGCCTGAATATGTGATCCCACACATCTTGGAAACCTAAAAATTTAGAGTTCTAGGAAGAGAATGCTCCTTCTTTTGTTAAATAGACATTTTGTTAGGTCATATTTAGGGAACTATACTTGTCTTTGCATCTGGAGTATGTTGTTCTTAGTGCCGTTGCAATATTTAAAATTTTATTTTGTTGCCTTTTGGTCTCATTCTTTTTGTCAGGTTTCGGAGAATTATATTCATCATTATCATCTTTATTATTATAGTGTTTCAAACACTGAAGAACATTCTCTAACAAGTCATAGCTTCTCCGTGCACACAGACTGAAGAGAGGAAGGAAGAAATTAATAAACATATGAGTGGTAATGGAAGTATACATGGGGTGACTGTTATTTTATGTGTACACCTAAATTCTCAGAGGCGCCAGCACATGACATTTCCTGTCTTTCTGAGAACCCAAATACTCATTGTTTGGTCTGAGCTCTCTGATTTCATTAACCCCTGAAGCAATCAATTGCTCTTTCGGAGCATGTCGGGGTAAAGAATACATTATTATTGACCTTCTCCTGAGTCTTAGAGGGGATGAATATGCCCAAGAGAGCAGACAATGGCCAGCTGTGATTGTCTCAGATTATGGCGTATCCATAAAGATGACGATAAATGAAATAATTTATAAGAAGTAACACCAGAACTTTTCAGAACAACTGGGAAATGGAAGGGAGTCAAGGAGCACACATTAGCCATAACCCTATCAGAAAAGTAAAATCGAGCACTGCTTCTCTGGAATGTGTTGCCTCCCCCTACAGAACCAAAGACCAATCATGTCCGCTCTTCAGGACCCAGGACAGAGATATGAAGAGCACAATTTCCCAAACACAGAGAAAGCGTCTGAGCCAGACCTGTGCAGATCGGTATCACGAACATATTCCTAACACACTTCCTGCATCTTATTCTCCCTTGTGATGTATGTATGTATGCTTGGCTCTATTTGATTCTTTATTCTGCTCCATTCAGATATATATATAATAAATATATGATATATTGTGTATATTCATAAGTTTATATTATACATTTTATATATTATGAGTATATTTATAAATATATAATACGTAAATATATCATATATTATACATATTATAAAGTCAGTTAAGTTCTTCAAAAGTATATACAAATTTATTTTTAAATATTGGAAAAGAGAGATTTTCCTCCTGTCATTTTTTTTTCCAAATTATACTTTAACAGTTTCTTTGTTGTTGTTGTTGTTGTTGTTAGCTCCAACTCAGGAGACACCTGCTGTTTGTCTTTATCTCTTTCTCAAGTCACTAAGTCTCCTTACACAGGACTCAAGTTAGGCCCATTATGGAAGAGAATTCTCTCAGCACTCATGCTAGGCAGTCTGCCGATGCCTCATGATTCATCATGATGAGGCACAGAAGACTCTGTTCCCGGAAGTAAAGCAGCCTCATGATGGTCCAGGACTTCCATGCCTCGTTCTCCCCCTGGACACAAGTTTAACAACCATCAGTTTGAATGGACACGGATGCCTTGATCAGGTGTTGAATCCAAGTAAGGGAGAGACTGCAGTGCTCCCATGGAACACACAAAGTGTGATCAGACTGTACGACAAATGCCAAAGTTTTAAAAATGTGTTCCAGCAAAAGGCACAGTGTCATTAAAATGCTCCCGCATGCTCCCCTCAGAATACTCCCCAGCGCCTCCAGTACACATGCACCGTCACTCTCTGCACTTTCTGAAGCCGTTCTGGAACTCCTCTTTACAAGGTGTGATCGAAATACAGCGAATGCTGCTGCTAAGCGCCATGCAAGGGAAAGGCAGGTTTGTAAAAACATGACGGTGTGTCTGCATCCACCTTGTTCACTGGATTTGGCCCCAGGAGACTTTTGGCTCTCCCCAAAGTCAAAATGACCATGAGAGAAGTGTTGTGAGTCGATTCAAGACATCAAGGCAACCAGGACAGCAGAACTAAAGATACCCCAAGAAAGAGGACTCCAGAGCTGCTGCACAGAGTGACAAGGGTGATGGGACCGGTGTGTTTGAGGTGACGGGGATTTTGAGGGTGATTCGTGGTGATATGTCTTACTGTAATAACTTTTTAAAAGTTTAAGCACCATATTTCCCATGATACTTCATAGAAATGAGCAGAGATGCATAGAAACAGGCAGGAAAACAGTTTCTCTTTATTGCCTCACTCCTCCCCAAAGCCAGCACAGTGCTGGAAAGGGTCCACTCCGTCTGCAAATCCTCCCATCGGGGGAGGGGCAAGAGGCGTGGGCGTCTTTCAGGGTGCTGCCTGGGAGTCTGGCTTCTGCTGCTCCCGCAGAACACCAGGAATCAGAATCGCCATGGCCAGATGGCCTGGGGGAGCTAAGAACAGAGACAAGGTGAGGATCTCTACACCCAGGGGACGGACTGCAGCAGTACTCAGGGCTCCTGCTGCCTGGTCACCCAGCCGTGGTAACCAGGGCACCTGCTCATCTCTGTCTGCCGTGAGGTACAGAGTTTCATTCATGGGAGACGAAGAAGTCTGGAGACCCGCTGTGAGGAACAGTGCCTGGAGTTAACAACACTGCGTGGTATTCTTCAAGTGTGCTAAAAGGGTAGCTTGTATGTGAAGGGTACTTATCACAAAGGACAGCAGTGACAATAATAAAAAGGGTGTGCGGAGCCCTCAGGATGTGATGGGCAGATTTATGGACTGAATTTCAGTGAGGTGTACTTGTCCCTAAATGCATCAGGTCGTACACATGAAACACATACAGCACTTCGTATGTCACTCACATATCAGTGAAGTGGCTAGAAAAAGAAGACTATGTTCCAAGGTGCTCAAGGCAAAAGAGATGCTCACAACATCTCGGGTTTTCTTCCTCTTTGAGGCCAGAGAGAGGGAGGGCTGAGAAGCACCTGTTCACTTGTTCAGTCCAGGCTCCGTCTGCAGACTCCCATGCTCCAGTACTAATAAGAAAGAGGCTGCAGAAGCCAGGAAGCCGCCGCTCTGGCCGGGCAGCAGCTGAGGAGGAACTGCCATCTCGGCGTGTTCTGGAGCTGCCAAGTGAGAGCTGGGTGATATTATTATATGACGTATTTGTAGAGCGGACCATGTTAAAGGTTTGAACCCTGTAAAGTGAAATTTTAAAATTAAGAGCAGTATCGCTGTCACACATATTTTACATTCATGCACTTTCATTTTATGTGCAGAAACTAGATAAGGCAATTTCTTCCCGTAAGTCATTCACTTTTTTTCTGAAAATCTTCCTTACAATATTCGTTGCTTAACAGGATCCGACCAGAACTGATACATGAGTACACTTTTACCTAGCACATATTCAAATATTTCAGATTTTGACCTCATTGACAATTTAGCCCAAGAAACTTTAACTCTATATTCAAGTCATTTTCCAAAGCTGTAAGGAAAGATCAGGCCCTCAGAAAGTTAGCAGTTTAATATTCTTCGCTCAATTTAACAATCAATTAACCTCATTGAAACTTTTACTCCACAAAAAATCCAGCTAAGAGAAACTTTCCATCTCACGGTAACAATTCAGAGTGATTGCTACCAGAAGTAGGAGTGAAGGGTATTTTCTCTGCGTGTGTGCTCAGACGGAATGGCATATGATTAGTATCTCCACGTGTTTACGGTGGGTTAGGGTCCAGAGAGCCTGAAGAAGAAAGAATCGGGGAAAGGAGATTATCCTTTGCAACACCAATGTGATGTTTATAATCTGTTACTAAAGTTTGTATTTTTAAAATTGAAAGCCTCAAAAAGATGACTACTTATTCACAATGAGAACTTGTACACATGCATGTGTACATCACAGGTGTGAACACACACTCACACACAGCAGCAGCAGCAGCAGAAGCAGCAGCAGCTACATAGCAGCTATACTTCTCCTCCATCATTCTTCCCATTTTAACTCTGCTCCAAAATTTAGCGCGGTGAGCAGAATAGCAGTCCATCCAGTATACCCAGGTCTCAATCCCTAGAGTCTGTGAACGTGTTGCATTTCATGGCAACAAGAACCTTGCAGATGTAAGGTGATGGAGGCTGAGATGAGGGGATTATCCTGGATTGTCTTCATGGACTCAGTGTATTCACACACGTTCTTTAAAGTAGGGAATCTTTCCTGCCTGTGGTCAGAGAGAGGTGACAAAGGAGGAAGGGTCAGAGATTAGAAGGAGAGTCAGGAAGAGATGAGCCATGATGGATTTGGAGGTGAGGAAGAGGGCTTGTGACCAAGGGATGAGGACCTCGTCTAGGAGCTGGGTCTCCACTGACTGTAAGGCTAAGGGAAACACAGTCCTACAACCACAAGAAGCTGAATCATGACGACAGTCCAATGAGCAAGGAAACAGAAGTGCCCAAGAACCTCCAGAAATGAAAGTGGCCTGCCAGAATGAACCTTGATTTCACCTGGTGAGACCCATATCAGGTGTATGACCTCCCCATCTGGGAGTTTACGAGTGTGCATTGTATATACCTACACCAAATATGCAGCAATTGTTATAGCAAAATAGAAACTAATACACTGAAAATTATAAACCAGTAACTTTTTATACCCTCAAAAAAGCAAAGAGCTCTGTGTACATCTGCTACATTTCAGATGGCTTCGGCCTAAGTCAGATTCTAATTCTGTTATGGTAACAAATGACCTCAGGTCACGTTCCTAAAGGTCATTACATGACACACTGGCTATGAAAGGACATTGAGCAGTCTGTCAAGGTTCCTTTCCTATAATCTCTGCAATCCTGCTCTGCCTGAGTCTAGTTTCACTGACCTGGCACCCTGCTACCTCCCGGCCTCCTCAGGTTGGGGATTTTCATGCCCTCCTTCTTGTGTTGGGTCCCTCGTTTGTCAGGTTTGGCCTTCCTCTTTCATGGTTTGCTTTCTCGGATCCATTTAGAATGATCTCCAGGAGAATCCTCCTCATTCGGCCAAACTCTCCTTGCTGCCCACCAAGTTCCAGCAACTGCTCCAGGGTACAGTGAAGGACAAATCTTCATGGAGTTCAGAAAAGCACCAAGATGAAAGAATCAAACCTCCTCCACCCATTGGAGAAGAAGTGATCCTGTATTGTGGGCCCCATGAAGCAGCAAGGTGTAGAAGAGAGCTGGCAACTCCTTCCCAGTATCCGGCTCCCACTTCCTGAGGTAGTGGCATTGTTTTCTCTGGAAATGGTACTTTTCTGTCCAACTTTGAGTGATCCCAGTCACATGCCTGGCGAAGGGTTTGGTGTGTGGCAAAAGCTGAGCTTTCCCATATGAGCTTTTCTAGGCCCAACGTGACATCATTGCACAGAAATGATATAATGTGGAGTTTGCTATAGCCTGCCTTCTTTCCTCCAGGACACATGGAGTTTTTCCACTTCAAACTTTGCCCCATTCTCCAGTGATAAAGTGTGGAGAAAGCTTGTGTGCATAAGGATAGAATGAACTGAAATGCAAAGGAAAGAATAGGAAAGGGAGAAGAAAAGCAGAAAAGGGGGTGCTCAAAACACTTGCCTCCCCTGTGAACCTCCGTGTTCTACACTTTACCCCGGTCAGGCACTGAATTCCCCATTCTTGTTAAGCTTATTTGATTTTTATTTGTCTCCTGAAACCAGAATCCTGAGTAATAGAATCAGTAAAGGGAAAACTGCCTATTGTAGAAAAATCTTCAGGAATCTCCTCTTGTGGACCTGAGATCTCCCTGACAAACCCATGTAATGATTTTTCTCTTTCTCAGAAGCAAGAGGCTCAAGAAAGATGCTGCAGGTTCTTTAGATCCCTTCCACGTGAACTGCCACGTATCTGCAAGAAGGAACCAGGCAGATAAATATGTAAAATCAACAAATTCCGTGTGAAATGAATATCTTTCTCAGGGTGCAAGCTCTGTGAGCTCAGGAACTTATCATTTTATTCACTCTTGTATCCCTGGTGTTCAGAAGAATATTTGTTGAGTACATGAACAAGTACATGCAGGGACTTCTGACACCTAAGAGACTAAAGGAGAAATTGCCCATCTTTGTCCTCAACAAGAAATACAAAGAGCACTGTGTTGGATGGGTCGCGATGTGCCTTAAATTCTGAGTGGAACAATGAAAGGAGCAGACGTCCCCTTCCTCTGATGCCTCCAGAAGACTGTGAAGTGCATAACTCCTGGTGAGATCAGACAAACCCCCAGAAGGAGATTGAGTCACGACTTGAGGCAGTTACTAGACTAGGATACTTCCTACTTCCTTACGAGGAAAGGAAACAAAGTCCAGACCTTCCCACAGAGGGAAGACAGTGCCAATTTGGACAGACCCTACAGGACTAAGAAAAGGTCAAAAGAAAAAAAATATTTTCTTAACACTTTATGTAGGACCAGACTTTCTTTGGTCTTTAGCTGTTTCCAGCGAGTTAAGGTGAGTAAGCCACTTAGTGGTATCTTTATACTTATAATCCTTATAATAAGTTTCTTCATGATGAAATGTCAAGCAACCCATAACATGCCATTGCTCATATTATTAAAGAATGAACAGTGAAAACAATAACTCAGCTGTGGTTCTTATTTATTTTTGCTTTTAGAGACACATCAACAACTCGAGTCTTTAGAGGACAAGCAGTTAACTGGGGCAAGCTCCTTTTCCAGCTGTCCAATATAGTTTTTTTTTTTTTTTTTTTTTTAGCTTAAGAAGACAGAAAACTACTCCATGGAAGCTGAGGGTGTGTAATCCAATGCCTCGAATCACTGTCTATTTGAAAGACAGCGCCCAGTGTCGATATGTCAAGGGAAGAAGTTGCAATGATAAAAAGACCAAAGCCACCTTCCTATTTGGTGTTCTCTTTTGCTTGTTTGAATGTGCTCTGTCTAGTGACAACTTGTGTAACACAGACTAAAGATACAGCAAGACAAACACCCATTCTTGGCTTCCAGTGACTGAATCACTATGTCATAGTGAGGCGTTTGTCCCCCTGCCATTGTCCTTGTGAGATCCAGAGGACTTGTGGTGAGTATTTATGTCAAGCCACAGATAAACCAATAAGCGATATCTGTAGTGAGTGGTCCTTCATCTTTCGCTCTACTTAGAATCTAAATTTCCCATGGCCTTTTATAACAAAGTGAGTTAACTCTGGGATAAGTATTTCCCACTTTCTTCTTTATTTTGGATGTGGACGTCAGACAGCTGTCCCACCAACACAATCATGTTCAATTCTACTCCTTCCTTAGACCTCCCACTCTTGGGAGAAAGCCCTACTCTGTCTATCTGGTACACCATGGTCATCTCGGCTGTCACAACACATACTTCACCCTCCATAAGTATTTAGTAAACTGAAAGGCTTTTTACTGATGTGGTGACATTTGTCATTTTCTCTCAGAAAGTTCCTATTTCTGTCTAACTGCAGTTCGTGAAGTGGGAGCTATGTGAACACACTGGGATTTTCTCCCATAATGACCAAAGAGTCACCTCAGATAGCAGTACCCGACCGGCATTTGGTAAAGACTCTAATCCCTTAATGAGATGCCAACTGAAGGAAGAACACGGATACAGATAGTAGGAATTGTCCTGGTTTGCAACACTATTTTGATGATGCATTAATTACATCTAGGTTTTTACCTTTGTACTTCTCAAAATGTGCACACAAAAGGATTACTTTGAGTGGCTAAAAAAGGATGCATGTTGCAACTTGCAGATTAAGTAGTTACACAGTAAGTACAGATGGGATAAATACAATATAAAGGATGCTGATTACTCAATCTGGAAAAGATTATTTTGGACAGAGCAAACAATAGTTTCATCCAGAGAAACTCACTGAAAAAACACAATTAGCACAGACCCAGGAGAATAGGCATCATGCTGCATGAAGTAAGTTTCCAACATGCAGAGTTAATGAAGTCTACACTAATTACATGAGATTATTTCTTTTCTTCAGCCTAATTTGGTTGATGTAACTGACCAGTTTGTGAGTCGGTTAAAAATCTCATGGTATGGCAATATAACAGAGATTCATCTTTGTTTTATTAATTAGTTTCCTATTGTTGCTATAACAAATTACCAGAAAGTTAGTGGTTTTGTAGGGGTGGGTCTGTAGATATGGAAAGAACAGAATAAGGGTCTCATCAGTTTTTCTGGTGAATCCTTACTAAAATGGGTTAAAACTTTGTTAGAAGAATTCCTTTAGGAGAAAAGGAGCGAGAGAAAGAAAACCAGATATAGAAAGATATAGAAAGGCACCAGATAGCACAAATGGAGTAAGAACAAAGGCAAGAATACTCTCTAATAGAGAGATTAATCAGAGGGAGAGCTGACAGGCAGGGCATGGAGGAAGCCAGGTACGTGGAAACTGAGATAGCCACCCCCACAGCCAATAAAGTGCAAAGGGGACGGGGAGGCTACCTCACTCAAAATAAAACTCTTATTTAGTGTATAAAATATGTGTTCACACCTGTGGATACATACACACACACACACACACACACACACACACATATGCATATGCATCCTTTTACTTAATCACTAACTCCAAGCTGACTTTGTATAAGGTTCCTCCTGACCAACCTATAATCACAGAGAAAAGGCCCTGACAGGGACAAACAGGCAGGAAGAAGTCAAACAAAGTCCACCAAAAGGAATATGGATGTAGGTAAGGATGCCTGGTTTAAGGTCTTGTGGCCTGGGACTCATCCAAAGACAGCCCAGGGAGCCAATCAGATCATGACAAGTTCCAGGTACCCACCTAGAAGGAGGGCTCTCTAAAGCCTAGTAAAAGAAACCAGAGACAGAGGTTCACAGGTATCTGTCCAGACCCCCTGCCCTCTCTCCAGGTCAGCTTGTCTCTACTTTTCTCCTCCTTGCAAATAAAGCATCTTCCTTTCTTAAACTCCGTCCCTCCAATTCATTATTGGTGCTGAGTTTTATGATCCTGATTGGCTGCTCACCCCAGATGTAACAGTTTTAAGAAACAAATTTATCATGTTATAGTTCTGAAGGCCAGAGGTCAGAAACACTACCACAGGGCTAAGGTTCAGGGGTCAGAGGGCTGCATCCCCCTGGAGGCTCTGGAAGACAATCTGTTCCTTGACGTCTCCACCTCTTCCAGGCCACTGCTATCTTGGGATCATGGCCCCTTTCTCCACCCTCAAATCATCCTCTCCAACATCTGTTCCACCGACACATCTGTTCTGTGTCTCTGACCATCCCTCAGTATGCATTGGTCCCACCAAGATGATCCATAATGATCTCTCCGCTTCCACATTCTTCATGCTTAATTAGTCATGTAGATTAGTGTGTTCACAGGTCCCAGGACTCAGGGCACAGATATCTTTTGGGGGTTTTATCCTGTTCACCAGTTTGTATGCTTATTTTGCCAGTGACAAGGTGGAATTTGGTGGCCATCATTCTCTGCTGTTTTTTAATCACTAGACTAGAATTGTCATCTACCTTGGCATTGTGAGAATTAAAGGAAACAATGAGTGTGAGAAAGTTGTGCACTGGCTGGTGTGTGTCATCAATAAGTGGGGATGAGTCTGTGTGCACTGTATCCTATTACACCCTCGGACCACATTGCTGCTTCTGTGGATTCTGGTCAGATAGACACAGACCCTAGAAGTGCAGATGCTTCAATCTTTCATTTCCTTAAATGCTGGCATCTTCTATTCTGACTTATTTCCCCAAAAGGAAAGTAATAATGAGACACCAAGAGGGAGAATAGTAAGAAGTATTTTGGGAAGGTCTGACCTCAGAGATAATTTCAGAGCTGAGGGCACCCTGACCCACATGCCCTGCAGGAGATGCCCCTGAGCACGCCAGGCTTGGGTGTTGGCTCTCAGTTCTGTTGGCTGCTACAGCAATCAGCTCACAGGGTGGAAAATGGGGAACACACATATGCGCATGCACACATGAGCAGTGGACAAGTGCACACAACTGTAATTTCAACCAAAAGCAACATGTTAGCAAAGTCCTGTGTGCAGAGCCCTCAAATAGAGTGTTTGTAGAATTCATACAGGTAAATTTCACACATGTACTTAGTTGTGAAAATTATTGAAAGAAAACTGCATTGTACAAGTATGCAAAAACATAGATATGTCTTGTCAAATAAGCACTTTTGATTTTTTTTAAAAAAGCTATACAATAATTAGTGCATATACATGTAACTAGTCTGCCTTTGGCAGTTTTCCCAATTGAAAAACTTATCTTTGTATCTAATCTAATCTCAGTTTTTCTTGTAGAGAAGAAAAAGTCAATTACACTTTGTGAGATAGTCTAGCACTAGAAGATTGTTATAAAAGCTATGCTAGGGCTGGGGATTTAGCTCAGTGGTTAGAGTGCTTGCCTTGCAAGCACAAGGCCCTGAGTTTGATCCCCAGCAACAACAACAACAACAAAAAAATAAAATAAAATAAAAGCTATGCTAAGATGTACCGTAATGTGGCAACTCTACCATTTGGCATCTGTCAGCCATTTCTTCATTTTGATCTTAATTTTAAGAGCTATGAAGATACTTATTTAGCTTCTGTCTTTCTTACAACTTGATTTGTTTTGAGGTGGATTTGGGAAAATTAGTAAGTAGTCAGGCAAATGCAATCAGCAAATACGTATTGCACATCTCTTCCATTCCAGGAAGAGGTACCAAGGAGGGGTCAGGCCACCCTGAATCTGTTCTTGTAGAATTTCCAGGAGCAGAATGCAGACAGTGGGCTAAGATATAGCATATTTGTTGTACCATGGCAGTGATCCGTCCTGTGAAGAAACCAGTAAAACAACACACATGAGGTGACAGGAGCCCTGAGAGTCTGTACTTTAGAGGGTGTCGAATGAAGAAGCCCCCACTGCTGACTGCTGGGAGGTGGCCATGGGGTTCTCCTGATGAACATAAGCGATTCTACAGAAAACCAAAATCGGGTGCGCTTGTCCTCATGACTACACTAGGGCAAGACGAAAACCAGATAAAACCTTAACCATGACTGAGTACAGACAAAATAATAAAGCTGTGCAAATTACAAAAACGACCAAACATCCTCTTTACCCAGCTACTATGAATAATGTGGATTCTTTCTGACTCTTTGCCAGTTACAGCTTTCATCTCTACCAGTTCTCCTAGCTAAAAATTAAGGCACTTCATCCTATAATTGTCCGTGATTTCTCACAACCTTTAATCTAGATGTAAAACCATACTTCGTTAAATCCTCCTTAAGATTACTCACCCCAACCTGAGCATGTGATAAACTCCTTCCAACAGCCTGGTGCATGACTTCCCTCCCTGTAAGGAGACAGGGAACCCGGCGCTAAGAGATGTTTTCCTAACGGCCTTTGGCCCAAAGGTGCCAGCAGAGAAGTCACCACTAATGAACTGGCAATTGGCTAAAACTTGAATAAAATAAGGAATAAATAATGTGAGCAATGTAGGAGCAGTCTGTGGAAAGCTCCTGAAATTGGGTCTTGCCTGAATGGGTTCAAGGAAGAACAAGGATACAGAGATAGCTAAATCTGAGTACTTGAAAAAAGAGAAAGGTAGGAGATGAAGTCAGACTCTGGATTTTGAAGAGGTTGGAATGCCATAGTGCTTGGGGATGAGAATTTAGGCCCCTTCCAAATTTATGTGCCCTAATCTTATAGTGATGGTCACTGGAGATAGGGACTTTGGGAGAAGTGGGGTTAAAGGAGGTCTTGAGGGTGTGGTCCCAGCCTGAGGAGATTGGCACCTTTGTAAGAAGAGATACCAGGGAGATGGTTCTCTTTCTTCCCTCTCGGGCACTCAGGAAAAGCCAGATGGCCACACACTGAGATGGCCATCATCTATCTGCAGTCCAGGAAGAGGCTTCTGCTAGAGCCCAGCCATGCCGGAATCGTAGCCTCAGCCCTCCAGTCCCCAGAACTATGAAAAAGCAAAGTTTCATTATCTAAGGCCTCAGAGGTGTGGTATTTTGTTGTGGCAGCTTGGACAAAGACCCGTGGTAAGGATAAGAATTTTTACCTCTCTTTGGCTGAGTGGGCAACGTTTGGAGGGTTCGAACACGGGAGAGAGATGACCTGACTTACCTCTTTGTAGAATCATCAAGCTGCACCGTTAAGAATATGTTATTGCCAGAGTCCAGAGAAGAAGCCTGAGATCTAGCAAGGAATTCGGGCAGTAGATGGCAGTAGCTTTGTCCAAGGTAGCAGCAACACGAGTGGTGAGAAGTGGGACGGAGGAGGCAGCGGTGCACTGAAATCCTGTCGAAGAGACTCAGTGCACTCTAAAAGCAGAGCGGGCAAATCTGATATACCCATGAGGAAGGATAAGGCAAGTCAATAATTACTTTGAGTCCTGTGATAATAGATGAACTGAGTCACCATTTCACTTAGATACACGAATCAAGAGGATGAGGCACCTGGGAGACTATGAATGAAGGTTTCAATTTTGGACGACTTAAAATAGAAATGCCTTTTCTGTATGTGTCTGGAGAAACCTAGTAGACAAATACCTGAGTCTGGGACTTGAGGAATCGAATTATAAATCCAGCAATTCTTATTCAATGGATGGCACTTCATGCGTTGAGAATGAGCAACCTAGGAAATGAGAAGACCAAGGTCTGAGCCCTGGGACACCACAGAACCCCTGAAAGAACAGCTGGTGAAGTAAGAAAAAACCCATGTAAGTGTCAGGCCCTCGATCAAGCCAGGCTGGGTCACCGAGTCCTAAGTGTGGCGGAGGACAAGCTCATCCTGAAAGGGTGATGTTCTTAGAACACCATTAGAGAACATCTTCTGTGGGTGCCACAGCACCCTGATTAATATTCCAGGTGAGGCAAAGTAAGCTTCCTTCATCTCTAACCTCACGTGCTCTGTCTTGTTCTGTGGGCAATATGTGTGACTCTCACCATTGTGGTGAACATCTGGAGATCCGTTTTAAAATACGCATTCTAAGGCCCAGTAACTGAGCTTCCCAAGGCAGATACGCCAAGACAAGCACCCTAGAACTTGCATTTTTGATAAGCTCTCATGTGGGTTGTCATGTACAGTACGCTGGAGAACAACAAGTGAACCTATTCTCATCTTTTCGTGGCAAATACGGGCAAAATTCATGGCATTGCAGTGGGCCAAAAGTCTTTTAGGGTGTCTAAACAGAGGCGGTGTATTTCGGTATTGGCCCTACTGGTCCTGGCCACCCACCTCTTTATAGAGAGTCCCACTGTGATAAAATTAAAGAATGTACATCATTTTTTCTAAATATATTTGGGCATCAGAATGAAAACATGTTTGCAAGTTGTGTGTAATAATCAAGTTTCAAGATTTAATTTAGAATATCAGGATTCAAGGCCTTCTCTGCAAGAATGTTGCCACCAGAGGAAGCTGGCAGCGATGGCATGGACAGAGGGACTTGTCCTCTCGATGAGCTAGTTCTGCAGACTCTTTTCCCTACAGAATGCGAAGGTGCCTTCAATCTGTCAGTTCTGATTTCGTGGATTTGACTGGAAATACAGGAGGAAGAGTGGTTGAGAAGATCCTTTAGCAAGCTGATTTTTGAGCAACTGTGGTAATAATGGTTTCCACCACTTATTGGTGCTTATGTGCGCCAAGCACTGCGGTAAGACACATATTCCACCAAATCTTGGCGATAGGGCCCTGTTGCAAATGAGAAAGAAGATCTTCGAAAATGCTCCAGGATAGGAAGCAGGTGGGTGGAGTGGAGGGCTCTGGGTGCTTAGTTGGGCTCACACTAGTAGTAAGGAGGCAGAGGAACATTTATAGGCAGAGGGAGGGGAAGATGTTGAGCTATGATACAGCCTCATGACCGTCAGCCACCCACGGAGACTCCAGAGCTAGAATGGCCCAGCCTGTGTCTTTAGGCAGGCCCGGGTGGCCAGGCCTTCATCCCCACATTAATCGGTTACCGAAGCGGGACTGGCCTGTCCAAAGGCACAGCCTTCAGTGTGGAGGGGAGGTTCTCTGCAGGAGGCCACTGCCATTGTGCTGACAGCTAAGGATGCCTTCAAAGAGCTCCCAGCGTGGGCGATGGTCCTCCATGGGAGGCCTCTGGGAGACGCAGCACTGAGAGCCCAGCAAACCAGGATGTCAGAGGGGAAGAGACCAAGCTGAGTTTGATGCTGGGCAGTCTGGTTATAAAAGCAGTGGTCAGAAGCAGACTACAGCAATTTACAGATGCCTTTTCTACTCAGAGGCAAGTTGTTAGAGCATGCACAGTGGCTGTCTCCAGGAGCTGTTTCTGCCGTTTGTGCTTCAGGATGATGTATCGGACTATCCCTTAACACTCATGTCTCTGCCCTCCCTGTGCTGTTTAAAAATCTTCCCTCATCGTAAACATGCAGCCGGATCATTTTATATATACCGCACTTTTGGAGGTTTTTGCAGTTTTGAGGTTTTTGCAGGGCAGGAAACAATTGCTGCCGGGATCAAAGTATTCTTGCTGTCCTTCTCGAATATCACACACACTGAAGAGAGGCTGCTCCCTGCTAGAGGGAACTAGAGAGGCAGAGTGTTGGAGGGAAACCAAACTGGAGAGAGACTGCAGAGAGAGACAGAGAGAAGGGAAGGGAGAGAGAGTTTCTAAAGAAGAAATCGCAGTATGGTGGAAGAAGAAGAATTCCTTGCTATCAGAGGTGGTCTTGGGACAGAGGACAAGAGCTCACGATCTCAGGAAGTGAATTCTTGGTGTCACTAGGGATAAGGAAACTAGGTCTGGGGTCCCCACATGTCAAAGACTGTGACAACAGCTCCCAATGCTAAGGACCACTCACGTGGGAAGGTGGGCCATGGCCGTGGCCCCGACTGCCACTACCGTGCAGCCCACGGGATGGAGAAGCACCCTAGCAAGGGGCAGGATTGAGTAGCAACCACAAGCGTGTGATACAAGTGTGAGATGGATTTAAATCCATTTACAGAAAACTTTAAATCCAAGTTCTTATATTTCTGAGTTTTTGCCAGTGATATCAGGAAGGTTGCACTAAAAAGTAGGAATGGATCGTGGATGTCAGGCACAACCAAGACTGCCATCGCTATTCTCATTAAGAGGAAAACAGAATTTCAGTGAAAGAAGAGGAGGAGCCAAGAAGCAAGAGGAGGAGGAATGAGTCTTTATTCTGCGTTTTGGTTGACACCTCCTCACGATCAATGAACCCACCACAAAAGGAACAGAGTCACCAAGCTCAGGGAGGGAGACTGTCCAGCAGAGAAATCGTGTTTCCAGAAGTGGGGCTGAAGAAAGTTTGCTCAGTAACTATTTGCACTTCCATACCAGGGTGCAGACTCTGAGAGTCAGGGACCAGGGGACCTCAGGCCTGCACATGATCATTCTCTTAGTGGTTATACTTTTTTTATTGCCAAAATGTTAACAAGTGCTCATCCTTCAACGTATCAGACCTGGTACAAGGATCCCTTCAGATTCTCAAAGGGAAAATGTCACGGAGGACTAGGGACCTGCCGTTCCTCTCAAAAACATGACGAGGTGCAGTGGGACAGAAGGGAATGAGGGGACAGAGCTGTGCTTTGGGAAAGATTTTATCTGAGTTGCACAACATTAAAAACCCACAATCTGAATACGCTACAGAGCCCGCCCCATCCCTACCCACATCACTCCTTCCCTCCTTTTTGTCTAAAACATTTCAAACACATTATTTATTGCTTAAAATGTACCGTGTTAGTTTCACTTCGAATTACCTGCTCTGAAACAGAAAGTAAAATTACGAACACCTGTATAATCATCAGTCTGCTACATAAAATCTTAACTTTTGCCAAATTTGCTTTACATTTTTAAAAAGAAAAGCTGTACGCTATAGTCACTCAAATGCTCACTCTGTCCCCTGTCTTATCTCATTCTTTCCCTTTTGCCACGAAAGCCCTGCCCTGAATTTTGTTTCTCATTCCCACACATGCTGCGACCCATACAGAACACTTAATTCATTTTTAGGTTTTAAAATCTGGACAAAGAGCATCTTATTGTTCATAAAGATTCTACAACTTCTTTTGTTGAGATAAAATTGATACAATAATAAATTAAGTGGCTTATTTTGATGAATTTTGGTAATGTTATAAATTGTGCAACACGAACACGTGATGTAGAATTACTCCTCCCTGAAAAGTTTGCGCTCCCCCATTTGCAGCTGACCCCCAGCTCTTTCTTGGAAGCATCAGGTTGAGGTCCCAAGAAAGTGGTGGCAGGTGGGCGCTCTCACTCGCCAGAATACGTCCAGTTCCGCTGGTCCCCGCCTCTGTGGCTGCCACCTCTTCTCAGCTCTGGTCCCTGAGGTCGAACAGAATCTGTTGTCCTCCTTCTCCTTGGAAGCGGCTGTCGGCCTTGGAACTCAACTTGGCAGGCGGTCCTGTAACCTCCGTTTTCTAATGGTCTCCACATGATGGCGTAAACTCCTTGCAGCTTTCCGCCTCCCTAGTGAAAGCTGAAACCTTTTTAGATGGATGATAAAGGGTAGCAAACATTTGGGTGTACACGTTCTCTTGGATGTAATGGTTTTATAGAGTCAAGGTTTACATCTGCACAAAGTTGTCTCCTTTGTGGCAGCCTAAATGTCTAATGAGACCGTTTAGCTCTCAGTTTGAAAACACGTTAGGTTTTCCAAAAGTCTCATAAGGGACAAGCAGGCAAAAATTTGAAAGAAACCACTCACCAGTACCATGTGGGCCCTCTGGAAAGTTCACTGTAGCGCCAGAATCTAGTGTGAAAGGTAGGCAACGACATAGTGTCACGCATTTTAAAAGAGAAATATCTACAGGGAGTCTTGAGAGAATAGAGTGGCTGCATTTTGACTGCCCCTGGCATGCTTGGTCTCCTAGGATGTTTCTGGAAAAATAATTCCTGTCTCAGGCTCTTGATCAGGCATAAGCAAACTTTTCTGAAAAGTAGCAGAGAGTAAATATTTTAGTTTTTGCAAGCAATATGGCCTCTTTTGCAACTTTTCGATTCTGTTTTGTGGAAAAGCAGCCAAAAATACATGCAAATGAGCAGGAACACACTGTTCCAATAATATTTATTTACAGAAACAGGCAGGGAGTGGGATCGGGGCCACATGGTCCCACAGGTCATAGTTCACAGACCTGTCATCTATGAAATGTTCTTTTCACTTTTCAGTACCCAGGTATGATCAGAATTTGTCACGGCACAAGGAATATAGAGGTGAGTAGCAGAAGTATTCTATAAATCATTCTACAAGGAAACACACAGACTAGAAGGGAATGTGATCTGAAAGTAAGTAATTACAACGAAATGTTTTAAATGCTGTGGAGTATGTGTCCAGAACAGTGGTAGGGTAGAAAAGACTGTGGCCAATTTCGCTGTAGGAATAGTAGATAACTCATCTGCTGGCCCTCAAGTACCACTTATCAATGACCAAGACCCAGAGACTTCAGACTCAGAAAAACCTTTTGTGACCAAGTTCAACTCCTCATTGTGCTACCCAAAGAAACTATGGAACGGGTACAAGAGGGAAGGGGACCAAGAGATAGAGGGAGGGGCGGGGAGGGGATAGAAAATAGAATTAAGATGTGTCATGTCCATGTGCCAACTCTTCACAAGGAATGTAAACATTACATACTGCAAACATGTACTAATAAAAAAACTAAGGTCTGCAGAGGTTAGCATATTATACACTCTCTCACTCACTGCAATGTACTTTTGATAAGAGATTTTTAATATGTTTTTGATAAGAGATTTTTAAGACATTTTTTAATGTATTAAATTGGATCATTTATGAAAAGATTCTCAGACAAGCTATCTTGCACCTAAAATAGTGCAAAATTTGAACAAGGAAAATTGTTCTGTATTTTTTATTTAGAGTGTTATAATTGTTAGCTTGACCTCTGTATTTAATTTGTCAAGACAGTCTTTGCAACAGTTAATATTTGCTAGGTTGTTAGAAAGATGATAATGGAGCCCAGGATGCTATTTTATTTTATTTTTACCAAGAACATGTATTGGTATGTTGCATACATAATGATCATAATCAACATGGTTATTTTGTACCTGTATGTGATGTATCTTGGCTTTCCCCCCTCTTCCCCTCCCCTCCCTTCTGCTCCCCCACCCTTCGCTATTTGTAACATGTTTATTTACATTTTTCCATTTTTTCCCTTTCTTCTTACTTTTCTTTTAACCTTCTTTCTTTTTTCTCCTTTTCTCTACCTAGTTCTCCTCTCTTTTGAATACTATCTTTTTTTTTTAACATAACATCTATTATACCCCTTTTTCCTTATTTACACTTATGGTTTCTCATATCAGAGAAACAATTCGATGTGTACTGATGAGTATCTGATTTATTTCACTTCAGAGTATGTTCTCAAGGTGCAAGGATGCTATTTTACTACCCAGTTTTATAAAGCTTTGTAGTGACAAAGTGAGTATTGGAAGAAATCTGGATCAACAGAACTGAGCAGAGGATGAGGAGCCAGCAAGGTGAGGAGCCAGAGGCCCCCAGCCTGCGGGCTCAGCTCAGAAAGGAGGAAGGCAGAAGGGTGCGGCTGATGGGGACCAGCATGGTACCTGCCGCTGCACTTAGAATAACCAGGCCTTACTACATAAGGGAACCCCACATCCCCAGAGCAGGCCATTTCCTCCCTGGGGCCCTGATGTGTTCATGTGAAAAAGATCGAACAGGAAATGAGAGTGTTGTGATATTTTAAGACCAAGTCCTGGAGACAGGAGTCATAAGGAGAGTTGTTGGAAACACAGAGCGTTTGCTTTCAAAGAAGATGTGCATATAATAAGGGGTGTGTTCGTTTATTAATCATTATTTTATTAACTTAAATGACAGTAAGTGCATGACTAAGAATGCGTGAGAATGAATCAGTGACGTCGATGCCTGGGTGGTTCTCTTGCAGTTTTATGGTTTCCGGATTAGATTGCTCCAATCACTTGTACTTTCTGTTTGAAGAACAAATGAACTGGATTCTGGTCCAACTAATTGCCAAATCCACATCTGGCCAAGTGTTCCCAGAAACACCTTGAGAAAATAATGATAGAAGTACAGGTAAAGGGCACATTCGACATTTACCTGAAGGAGCACACACTGCTGTGGCCAGACGGGACAGCAGTCATGTGTGGCACAGGGACTGCTGGGGACAAAGAGAAAGACTGAAATCCTGGCCAGCAGCTAAGAGTGCTGCCGGGAAGAAGCCTGCTGCGAGGTTATCTGAACTCGAGATGGGCCTGTGTGTACACGGAGGGAAGCTGAAAACCTGCACAAATTAACGCCTCCTGCAGTAACAAGCAGAGTTTTCTGTGTTGTTTTAAGATAAAATTGTGTCGAAATATTTGTTAAAGATAGTCTGGTTCTCTAAAGCAGTAATAATACTGCTGAGGTAAAATCTGATTCTTTATGAAACCCGTGAGAATTATTTCTTCTCCAGGCAGTAATTGGGTTGGTATCTCTACAAAACATGGTGGATAATTCTGTATTTGTGTTTAAGGACAGAAATGGAACCGACTGGTGCAGGTGCCGGTCCACCCAGAGAAAACAGAGCTTGGGAAAGGCAGAAGCTCCAACAGCATGGTTTCTTTTATGTGAGAAACCCCAAATATAAATAAATTAAAAAGCAAAATAGAAGAAGACAGGAGGCAGAGAGAAAAATCTTTTTCAAAGTGGAAGAGGACCAAGAGATGGAGGAAGGATGCTTAGGGGAGGGAAAGAGGATGAAAAAGAATTAAGATGTACGGACTCCACACGAGGAGGGGAATCATTATGTACTACAAACATGGACTAGCAAAGGGGTTGAATGTAGGGATGAAATCTCCACTGAGGGAGACCTGGAAACTTCTCCTTTGGCATTCTTTTGCTACACAGTGATTCCTAGACCATCCCTTTCTCTCCTCCCTTCTCCCTTCTGATCATACAGTAGCTGTATATGACCCTTAGTTGGTTGAATGAAAGCATTGAAATGCGGCAGGGTACAACATTTAGAATATTAAATCGAAGGGAGCTTAAAAAACACCTGCAACGTCCTCAACTCCACTGACAGACTGAGTCATCAGGCGCTGCACTTTCCTGCAAGGGTCTTTATATGGGCAGACACACACATAAGCACATGGCCGCAAGGTGCAGTTTGTCAAGTTTTATGTTTTACAATTTACAGTATATACTGAAGACATCCTTGCAATCAAATATTCACCAAAGCATGATTTTCATGGCTACGTATTTTTCCAGAGTAATGATGTTCTTTCATTTACAGAACTATTCGTCTTACTGCTGAGTATTTAGATGGCTTAAAGTGTTACAAAATGTCTTTGTGTATACATATTTGGAATTCAGATCAGAAAATCTTTTCCTACACTTGTCTTCAAGTGTTTTACCTATTTTATCTTCAGCAGGTTTAATGCATCTGTTTCAATGTTTAGATTTTTGATCCATTTTGATTTTAATTTAGTACATGGTGAGAGATAAGACTCTAGTTTCATTCTTTTGCAAACAGATAACCAGTTTTCCCAATACCACTTGCTGAGTAGGCTCTTTCCTCCAACATATACTTTTGGGCCCTTTGTTGAAGATCAAAATAGTTTAATATGTCTGGAGAGGTTTCTGTAGCCTCAGTTCTGCCTCACTGATCCACGTGTCTGGTTTTGGCCCAGTGCCGTGCCATTTTATCACTATTGCTTTGTAGTATAGCTTGAAGTCAGGTATTGCTATGCTGCCTGCTTTGCTCTTATCGCTCAAAATTGCTTTTGCCATTCTGAGTCTCTTCTCGGTCCATAGGAATTTTAGGCTTGTTTTTTTTCTAGATCTGTAAAGTATGCTGTTGGTATTTTGATTGGAACTGCACTGTCTCTGTACAGCAGTTTTGGAAGTATGGCCATTTTGACAACATTATGACTATCTCGAAGCAGGAGGCATCTTTCTGTTTTCTGACGCCCTCTTCAACTCCTTCTTCAGAGTACTGTAATTTTCTTTGTAGTGGTCTTTCACTTCCTTAGTTAGGTTAATTTCTAGGTATTTCATTTTTCTTGACGCTACTGTGAAATGCTGGCATGGCTGTGGTGACAAAGGAACCCTCCTGCATTGTTGGTGGGGACACAAACTAGTAAAACCATTATGGAAATCAGTATGGAGACTTCTCAAAGAATTGAAATCAGAAATTCCACATGACCCAGCACTCCCTCCTCTACGTACCTTCCCCAAAGAGCTTAAATTACCATACTACAGTGATACACCCATGCCAATGTTTATAGCAGTACAATTTGTAATAGCTAAATCCTGGAAGCAACCTGTATACCCATCAACAGACAGTTGGATAAAGAAAATGTGGTCTCTCTATATAATGGAAAACTACTCAGTTATAAAAAAAAAAAAAGATACATTCGAGACCTTTGTAGGAAAATGGGTGCACCTGAGAAATATAATGTTGAATGATATAAACCAGATACACAAGCTTAAATACCATATAGTGCCTCTCGTTTGAGTGAAGCAAAGTACAAAGAAAATGATAAAAGATGGATAGAAAGGGACAAGGGACAGATCCTTTGCAAAAGGGAAACGATCCAAGGGAACCAAGCGAGGGGTGAAGAGGAGGGGAAGGGAAATGGCACGCCATGTACAGAAACCTAATAACCCCAATTACCACAAACCTTATATGTTATCATGTGAGTTAAGACAAACGATATCAACAAATGCAAAAAAGGGGGGACAGGGAAACTGGAGGAGGAGTAGGCGGAAGGAGGAGGGGATTGATAAAAAAAAAAAACAAGTACAACTTGTACATGTACATGTAACCATTTCCTAAGGTGACTGTAGACTGCATGAATTACAAATTTAAAAATTATAATAAAATATACGAAGTCAAGTTGACTGTATATTGAATGTGTACCTCGAAGGCCATCTACCTTTCCTTGTGTAGACATTGGAATTATGCTCCCTGATTCATTCTTTCTTGAAGTTATTTCTGAGTACTGTACAGAAGAGAGTCCAAAGATCAAGAAACTTTAGGAAATGCTACATATTAGATCTTTGTTGCTAGAGCTTTGCGATGGATGTTGGCTATTAAGGCATTAAAATTCATTTAGGTCAGTATTTTTAATTTAAAGAACTTTAATACAAATGACTGAGAGAAGATAGCTATTTTTTTACAGGGCCCACAGCCCCTTTTGAGACCACACACAGAACTCTGCTCCAGAGGACCCATCTATTTCAGAATTTGACCTTCGATGGTGTCACAAGGAAGACACCACTCTGCTTTCATCTTTACATAGCATCCTTTCAAATAAATGTCTGTCTCCAAATTTCCCGTGTGACAGGCATATCTGTCAGATGCGATCAAAGGCCGGTCCTGCTCTTGTGCAACCTCAACCCGACTTAACTGATCAAACTGCAGGGAGACTGCTTTTCAACAAGTTCACACCCTGAGTTAATGGGAATTAAGTCTCAAGGTGTGAATTTTGCAGGGGAGCACAATTCAATCCACTACAAACACCTAGTTAGTTTTACTCTTTAGACAGCGCTCCTTTATGTTACGCAATACAGGATGGCGCTGGGGCCGGTTTCTGGAGGCGCCCTAGTCTCCTATTTGTTGTGAATTACCTTCAGTGTGAGTTCAGAAACTCACCTTGTTTTCACTTTGATGTCTGCTACACATTCACATTCATCTCCTTTGAAGTTTTTTATTATCTGATAGTGGAGGGGAATAGTGTTGCATGCTAAAACCAAATCCTGCAGATTAGAGTCCACCATTTGCTTTTGTCACACATCTGTGGGCATTTCCCGAGAGGACACCGTTGCAGTTCCACGTTGCTTGGATGAACATAAAATCAGCTTAAATTCCCTGAAATCATATCAGTGGGTATGGAAACTAGAGCCACGTCATAGAAATCAGGTAGAGATTCAGTCTTGACTAGACAGCGCATTTGGGCAATTATGTTTTGATTCTATCAGGCAGAGACATGTAGAACTATGTTACATTTCAGGAATCTTATAATAGCCTTTTGTACAACTTGGACAACTCACAAGTTTGAAAATTTTGAAGAGCTTGAAGTTCAAGTCTCCAAAAAAGTATCTTTGTGTAGCTTTAAGATGGTATAATTTGTTATGACTCAACAAATTAACATTTCTCCTTTGCTGACTTTCCATGGTTTCCAGAATTCCCACAAATTTGCCTATTTTATGACTTTTATCTGGAACACCCATCACCATGATGAAAACAACACATCTGGATCTCACGGACTGGTCACCGGGGCAGTGTGTTTCCTCTTATTAGCACTGTGTGGAAAGAGTATAACTTGGAAGAGAAGAGGCCTCAAAATAGAGCATCCTTGGATCAATCCCTCCTGGTGGAGGACAGGACTTTGAAGACACATCTCGTCTTGTTAAAGAGTCACTTGAAACGGCACACTTCCAGGACCCCCAGGTTGAGCTGTGAACACTGGGTGAGAGGTGACAGGCAGATGGCAGTGGCCTGTACTGGTGGTCCAGCCACACTGCTGAAGGTGGATGGCCTTTGGTGGCGCTAGGCGGACCTCTCCCTTTGCACTCTGAGCAGGACTTGGGGTGGATCACCAGAGAATTACCTTTCCTTCCTTTTTCTTTTGACAGTCAACAAAGTTGGGAATCAAGCTCAGGGAGGCACAGTTCAACAGTAATACCGTCCTCTACATCATTGCCGCTTTATAGGGAGGAAGGCACAGCAGCTGGAGAGGAAAAGAACAGTCATGCAATGAGATCGATTGAGTGTGCTCACAGAAAGTCCACCCTAAATGTAGCAGCCCACACTGCCCCTTTTCTCCACATCTTTATAGATTGGCAGCTCTGTTGCACAAATGTTTAGCATTCAGCAACTGAAGTCGACTTTCTGACTCTTTGAATTAATCCCATAAACTCCATTCAAGGAAACTCCACTCATCAATAATTAAAAGAAAAACGGCTTCCTATGGGATCTTAGTGATGGTTACACCAACAAAGGAAGAAAATAATGTCGCCTCAGTAACCTGTTCCACAAAGAATACCAAGTGTCGATCTGAGACAACAGAATTTGCCTCTTTTATAAGGAAATGAGTGTGTTAATCTATCATGTTTCAAATATGGTCTAACAGGACTGTGACAGCGGACAGCATCCAGATGGATGACCCACAGGGAGCAACACGGTACACGCGGTGCTGTAAACTCGCTGGTAAGTTGCAGCGTGCTGCTCTCCGTGCCTTCCCTGCCGTGTCGCCCTGCGTGTGTAATTCTGCATACCTTTGGCTGGGAAGGGGTCTGCTTCTTTTCATGCTGGTGAGAAATTACACCAACTACAGGATGCAGAAGCAGGTGGGGGCCACCTCTCAAGCACCCAGGCACGCTTCACTCCTACAGTTTAAAAGCAAAATATCTTTACTATTAATAAGAAGTCAGAGCAATGCAAGTTTCATCACCGATGCCAAGTTTAAAAGTTTGTTTCTTGGATATACATTTTACCAAATCTCTTCTCACTTTCATCTTTACTAAATCTCTTTCTTATGTTCTGGCCTAGTACATAGATTTCCACATAATGACTTTGGCTTATTACGGGGAAGAGATCACCGCTCTTTACTTAGGAAAAAGGAATAGAGAATTCACCCATCATTTGCGTGGCTTCAGCAGTCAGAATAAACCAAGTTCATTCCACATTGTTTCTTCTGGAATCGAGTCTTACTGTCAGTACAGTGACATAATATAGAATAGTGTGCTTTATTTATCTTTCCTAGAATGTCATCAAAGATTAATTGGTCAAGTATAATGATTGAATAGGCACTTAAGTGGGTTCACCATTAATAATGGATTAAGTGTAATTAGATAATTAGGAAAGTAAAGCAAAGTAAAGAAGAAAATTAAAGGGGACATTTTCAAAAGTTTTCTTTCCTCCTGGATCCAAAGGCAGCAACATAATCATAGTTTTACATAAATGTGTTATGTATTTACTTTCTAATAACGAAGATGTCATTGATTGCCACTTTTGGAACTGCCAAATAAATTTTGATTTCCCACCTGTTATGGAATAAGACAAGGAATTGATAATCACTGATTTTTTTTTGTTTAAATTGATTTTCATTTTTTAAAATTGATTTTCAGTGTGATACATAAAACATAAAATAGTGCACACTCACTAGTTACTGTGTGGTGTTTTAATAGATATGTATGTTGTGTAATATTGAAATCAGGATAAACACATCTATCTCATTTATTATTTCTATATGGCAAACCCATTTAAAATCCTTTCTTTTAGCTTTTGGAAACACACAGTGCATTCCTGTGATGTATAGACACCTTGCTGTGCAATAGGTCACGAGAACTTTTTATCCTATTGAACTGTAACTGAGGAACTATCGATAGACCTCTCCCCAACTCCTCCTTCGCAGCATTTAATGTTTTCTTGTGCCTCCTGAATCATTGCTCAATTTTCAGGTTGGGATTTACCTAGCACTAGCCACTTCCATTAAAGAGAATCTTCAAATATCATTTAGTGAATGAAGTCATAGTTAAAGGAACAGGCTCAAGGCCTTTGTTTCTGTTTTCTTCTAGTTGCCCAACCTTATGTGCTAGATCCTCCATCAGTTGCAGCTGGATTCGAAGCCTGAGAGTCCAGCTTACACTGGCTGCATAAGCCAGGCGGTTACAGATCCTCAGATGCTACTTTTCCTGCATTCAGGAGCAGCTGGGGGATTCAGTGACTGCTGAATCTGCTGTAGAAGGCCAAATGTTTCTCGCCTAACAGAGATCACAAATCCGGAGACGGGGATCATTTATATCAGTGCCTCCACTTGTCACTGGGCAACTGCGTGGTCTGACACAAAGGCGTTTTGCCCAAGATGGAAGTGGAGTAGCTCCACTAGAAGACCTGAGCGGTCTGGCGTTGCTGATGGGCTGGATCCGCCTTCTCCTGCTGTAACTGTAACCCCAGCATCCCCTTTGTTCATGGATGTCAGCTCTTGGGAAGAAACATTGACAGAAAACTTTGTAGACTAGAGAACTAGGATTTTGGTCAAGTGGAGTGACCTAGACAAAGGAAGACGTGAGACGCGGGCCTGGGAGACATCCAGCTCACCAGGGTCCAGGCGTGACCAGGGCAGGCCCATGTGCATCCCGGTGGAGCCACAGGACCCACAGAATGCCACTCGCCCGCCGCCATCTCAAGAGGACTCGTGGCCCGCCGTGCCTGTGCTGAGCTTCCACAGACCAGGAAATGCATGATGACCCAAGAGACAAAGAAGGAGGACATGACGATATGGTGGTCTGATTGTCAGACCTGCTCTGTGGGGAGAGAAGAGGAATCCCGAGCACCCCCCTTCAGTTCTGCACGTCTCTTCAGTGATCCGGAAAAGCTCTGAACCAGCGGGACCTAAGGATGGCCGGACTGGAGGCTCCAGGGGATGTCAGGAGGGACAGAAAAGGATGAGCAGAGGTGCCTTAGCCTGAACCGGGTTTCGGGGCCACTCCTGCGCACGGTCACCCTGCCCTGCAGCTGTGGGGAGCTGAGCGGTCACTGGTGTCACCCTCTCTCCTTTTGTCTTCTGGACTCTATGCGTCAGACTCAGCCGGGCTGACGCATCTTCCCTTTCCTTGTTTTCTCCTGTTTTGGTGAACCGACCGATCGACATGCTCCCCGTGCATCACCAGACGGCTTGTCTCAGGAACCGATGCTCATTTTCCTCAGGAATCCCTGGGAAGGACGAGGCTGGGCTGGCGGTGAGCTCTGGGTGTTGCGCTGCACTTAGCCAGAGTCCTCAAATAGCCCCACATAAAAGCTTGTGTGAAGTCTTCTGAGTCAGCACAGACATCAGTAAAGCTCATGTCACCCTCTATGCCGGTTCTCTAGCGCTGTCCCCAGGCTCAACGGTTAGGGTGATAACAGGGTTTTAAACCTCAAGTGTTGCAGAGACCAAGTAGATGACGGGAATGAGTGGAGGGGACTGAGTGTGAAATCAGAGAGGGCAACGGGGTCTTTGGTAACCAGCAGTGTGTCCCCTACATCGGGGCACAGCAGCTACTTAGTGGAGCCAGAGTCGCCAGCTTGTTATATGAGCCTACTAAGGCCAGAATTTCATTTTCAACTGAATCCAGCAATATGGGTTTTTAAAGTGAAAGCCACATTGATTGTAAAAGCACTACGCAATTAAAACAAAACACACCGCAGGCTCTCGCGTTTGATGCTAACTCAGGAGATGTAAGTGGCTTGTTTGCTTTCTTAAGGTGCTGATTTAGAGCAGCCCACCTCTGCAGGTATCCCAGGAGCTCTGCGCTCCCCTCTGGGTCACGGGGCCTGGCTGTGGGTGGGCCTGCCTGTCCTGAGGCTGAGGTGGCCTTGTGGCCGGGCCCCAGCGCCCTCCTCTCCTCTCAGAATGCCAGGAGCGAGCTTTATAACTTGTGGTTTGACGATGTAGTAATTTCCTTGTAATCACTGAAAGTTGCATCTTTTCTCTATCATTATTTTGTTTTCAGAGAATTTTCAGAGAATTTTAAGAGAGCAGTGAAGAATAAGGCCTTTTGGTTGACTGTTTAATCTAGAAACCTCCCCCCACCCTAATTCTTCTTGACTAATGCTTTTCCTTAGCCTCATTTTTGTGAAACTACACGCCTGGTCGGGAAAAGCTATTCAGTGTTCAGGGCCCGGTGCACATGGAATGCAGGGTTGGTCACTTGCTCACAGTGATTGTGGGTTTCGGGGGGGTGGCGTCAGACTGTTGCACCAAGCAGGGGCTGCCCCTGAGCACAGGACCTTGGGCAGCCACACAGCTTGCACACTTAGGATGGCTCTGGGCCTAATTTCTGTTTCTCTCTCTTTTTTTTTACTCTTGAGGTGCTGGGGATCAAAGCCAGAGCCTTATGTGCGCTAGGCAAGACTACTACTGAGCTACAGCCGCATTCCTCTGACCTCTCTTTTAGGCGCTTTCTCTTGCTGCTCTTTCTCCTTCTGTTGCAGGGAGTTCTAGATCAGGTCTTCCACCCAATTCCTCTGTCTCTCCTCACAGTTCCTTTGCAACTTCATCTAAGTGCATAGCTTCAACTCTCACCCAAACAGGGAAAAGCCCATATGATATTTATCTATGAGCGATCCTGTCAAGATTCCTTGTGTGGACTGGTACTGCTCATGGCCATCAAGCCCGTAAGTATTTTCCTCATCTCCTGAGTCCTAAGCCTTCATCTTGCTTCTCCATTGCCTGGCCTCCTCCGTTTCCCACCAAGGTCAGAGATCTGCTCCTTAGCAGGGTTATCTACAGTCTGCGTGTCAAATCTGGCTCGCCTTTTATATGCAAAGTTTTATTAGAATGCAGCCACACTGGTCACCTGTCCCTCATCTATGGCTGCTTTTGCACTTCAGCAGTAGCGTTGACAGTTACACTGAGACCACACTGTCCACTTAGCCCGATAGAGTTACTCTCTGGTCTTTTATAGAAAAACACTTAACAACACCTCTCCCCATCTCCACCTCAGATCTGTACTCATTCTCCAAATTCCACCCGCTCTTCTCCCTTGAATCCACCCTGGTCAGGCACTCTACTTCTGCTCTCTGCTAAGACTGACTCCAGACCACCAGCGAGCTTTCTCCCTCCTCAGTACCCTTTGCTAGTAGCTCCTCATTGTCCTGTCCCTAAATCTTGAGGCTCTCGGACCACGCGGTCCATGAACCTCTTTTCTCTTTTCTACATCACTACATAACTGCCCTGATAAAACTCTAGCCCTTTCCCTCTAAAGATTATATATGGTGCTAATGCCTGAGTTTACACCACAGTCCAATCCTCTTGCCTGAGACCCAGACTCATAAATCCTTGTTCCATTCAAAATCTCCACTGGCAAAGTTGTGAAGCTCCAGTTTGTTGGGCCGACCTAAGCTGCTCTCCTCTCCAGCCTCAGTGGTGCCCTCAGGCTGGGCCTGTCTCAGCGGTACCATCTTCCCAGGGAGGCAGGACAGGTAGCATTCGACAGCTCGGATGTCACTTACTTCGAAGTGGTCAATCGTGGTGTTCAAATGATCTCTATTTTTATTGATGGTTTCTCAGTTTTATCAGTTGCTGAGAGGATGTGTTAAAATCTCCAACTGTGGCTGTGGAATTATCAATTTGTCCCTATTAATTCTGTCAGATTTACTTGAAATAAAGCTGTGTTATTAAGTGCATATAGACTTATGCTTGTTATGTCTCCCTGATATGTTGACCTGTTGGCTATTATAAAATGTCCTTCCTTATCTCTGACCATATTCCTTGTGTTAAATCTACTTTTCCTGTTAATAAAGTAGCCATTCAAGATATCTCAAACTTATTGCTTACATTTAATGTAATTATTGGTATGGTATGGTTGAATTTAATCCTACCAGTTTACTCTGAACCTTCCTCCTACGACCCCAAACAGAAGCTCCTGGGGGCTGAGGGCCACTATAAATCCCCTGTCCAGGGGGCTTCCCAGCTCCAGGGAAGAGGGCAGACCCCTGACATCTGTGTGCACAAAAGCTATCAGATCTTTTATCTCGTACTTCTCCTAAGCACTCATTTCGTCCTTCACAGAGAAACCTATGTGCTTTCCCACATGACCATTTTGTCCACTTCCTTTGGCCCTTCTAAGTTAGGTACAAAGTCTTTAACTTTGTTTAATGAGCTAGCTACTTCAGTTGGCTCCCGTATGTATAGGAAGTAGTATTTTTCTCCTATGAATCCATCTTTCATTAGCTTAATTTGCAAGCTTCAGTATTAAATTTAAGAGGGTAGAATAAAAGTTGTTTTGTGCACTTCAGTCTTTCCATGCTTTCTTCTATTTCCTATTTCTTATTTTTTTTAAGAAGAAAAGATAAGTTGAAATTCTTTAGAATTCCATTTTAATGTATACTGGGATTTTAGCTTTGTCTCCTTAGATAACTTTTCCAGTGATTGCTCTAGGAAGTACAATATACAACTTCAACTTCTCAGCGGACCTGAATTAATATTATACTGCACCACCTCGCAGGTGAGCAACTTGCAGTTTAGTAGGCTCATTTATCCTCTCCATTCTTCGTGCTGCAGTTGACATACATCTGACATGTGTTATAAGCTCCACGATTTTACTTCAAACCATCATATGTATTTCAAAAAAGTTAAGACAAAAATAAACTTTCTATCATTTCCCATACTTAACCATTTTCATTCTTTTTCCTTCCCAAAATTTCAGGTTTCTATCTGGTTGAACCTCCCTTCATCTTGAAAAGTGATTTTTTTTTTTTTAACATTTCTGTATGTATGGATCTGTTGATGACAATTCAGTTTAGTTTTCTTTTACCTGAAAATGTATTTATTTTAGTAGCTCCTAATTCTTGAAGGATATTTTTTATGTATAGAATTGTGGGATACTATTTTTAGCTTATGTTTTTCACATTAAAGATCATTTACTGTCTTATGGTTTCTACTAGTAGATGTATACATAGTGTTCTACCACACAACATCAGAATACACATTCTTCTCAGCTGCACATGGGATGTTCTCCAAAACAGACCACATACTAGCCCATAGAACATGCTTAAGTAAATGCGAAGGAATTGAAATCATCCCATGCATATAGTGGACCTTATGGTTTCTATTGTTTCAAATAAAAAATCAGCAATGATTAAAATCATCACTCCCCTGAATGGGACTTGTAATTTTTTTCTATAGCTGCTTGCAAAATGTTTCTCTTTATCTTTCATGTTCAGCAGTTTGGCTATACTATTCCCAGGTATGGGATGGTCTGTGGTTTTTTTTGAAATTTCCTGAGCTTCTTGAGTATGTAAAGTTGTGTCTTTCACCAAAAAGGAAAAAGAGTGGGCTAGTATACACGCAACATTTTTGTCATATTCTTATATTGTCTCTTTTTGAGATTTCAGTTATATGTATATTAGGTTTTTTATATAATTTATGTGTTCCTTAGCCCCAGTGTATTTTTAACACTCTATTTTCTCTTTAGCCTTCAGATAAATAATTTCTCATGTATCTTTCTTGAATTCCACTGACTCTTCTGTCTTTTCCAAACCGCCAAGTGGCCTATCCAGTTCTTTTATTTAAGATCTTTTACTTTAGATATTTTACTTTCCAGTTACAGAATTTCCTTTTTATTATTTTAAAATATTTTTGTCCTCTACTAACATGTTCTGTATATTCATTTATTATGCACATATTTTCCTCTTTATTTTAATTACATTTACATGAACCACTTTAAAGCCTTGCCTGCCAATTCCAACTTCTTAGTCAGCTTGGGATTGGTTTCCACTGACTTTCTATTAAATATAACTTGTAGTTCCTTGTCCCTTGGTATAGCTCATAATTCCATATTGTATCCTGGACATTTAAAAATGACATATTGAAGGCACTCTGGACTTTTATTTTCCTTTAGAGAACATCAGTATCTTGTAGCAGACAACTAACTTGGCTAAACTCAAGCTCTGAATTCTGAGATCAAATTTAGCTCTCATTTCTTTCCCAGTCTACTCAAGTAATTGCTTTCTGTATTTCCTTCAGTGTTTGCACTGAAAGTTGGTGCCTGGGAGCAACTCAGCTCTGACCAGAGACAGAAGGTGACTCTTCTCTGGCGTCCCACCCACTTCTCACCACCCTCACCCTCCCTTGAGATGCCATCGCCTCTCACCTGCATCCTGTTACTCCAGAGTGGTGTTTAGCTTCCGTCCTTTCCCTCCTGTAGGCTATGTGTGTCCCAGAAGCCAGAGTGATGTGTTTGAACCATAAGACAGATGTCATCACTCAGTGATTCCTGTCTGTCTGGAGGGAGAGCCAGCACCTGGAGTTGGTCCTGCAAGGCCCACACATCTGATCCCAGCAGCCACTATGATCCCCTCTTCTCCCACCTCCCCACAGGCACTTCACTCCGACCAGTCCCAACGGCCACTCCACTCTTCCTCAATACCTCTGGCACCCTCCAAGTCCATGTGAAATGTTTCTTCCCGGGATATCGGCTTGACTTCCTCCTTCCAGAATCTTGATTAATATCACCCCCTCAGTGAGGCCTTTTGGACCATCCTTTAATCCTATCTCCTTGATTCCATTTCCCCCTCTCCCTCTGCCTTTATTTTTCCACATTTCATTTACTATTTTCTAATCTGTCTGTTGCGTTTGTATCTCCTCCAGTAGAGTAGAAGTTCTAGGTGCACACATATTTCTGACTCTCTCATTCGCCAAGTGCTGGAAACTGCCTGGTGCTCGTCTACAGTTCTGAGTGTATTCCCCAAGTTCAGAGCCTGCATCTGACTGTCCTCGGCATGAAGAACATGTCCCAGCACAAAACATTCAATGTAAAGTTTTTTGTGTTTGCAAGACAGTAAACAAGGGAGTGAGTACTCTAATGATACTTTATGGGCCATAAATTCTACAACTTTTTCTAATGATCTTGTTTTCATATATTATATCTACACCTCCCATCTAAATAACCTTAGTGCCCTCTAGTTCTCTTCTTGGCCATGTGCATACACCAGGAACTGGGCAGCTGCCTCAGTACAGCAATGGACCTTGGGCTCCAAACATCTGATCACAAGCCATTGTCCTTTGAGGTTGTATAAGTCTTTCATTATCTTAATTGCACCTTATTTAGAGTGAAATTTCACACACATCAAATGACTAAGGGTCACCAAGCATAGTGGTACACAGTTGTAACTTCAGCTAGTCAGAAGGCTGACAAAGGAGGATCACGAGTTGGAGGTCAGCCTGGCCGGCTTACCAACTCAGCAAGACCCTGTCTCCAAACAAAAAATAAAAAGGGCTCAGAACGTAGCTCAGGGGTAGACTGCCCCTGCGGTAAATCTCTAGTAATTCCCTTTCCCCTCAAAAGACTAAACATCTGGTAGACCTTCTCGAGAAATGTGTTAACAACTACTGATCAATAAAACCAAGGGTCTCTGCTTATATGTGGCAAAAAGAAATTGAGTTTGAAGTCAAACAGATGTGAGTTGGAGTCCTGGCTCTGCCTAGCCAAGACAAGATAAGGGACCTTTGGCTGCCTGCCGAGCATATTCCTCATCTGTAAATTTGGGTAATAGTCTACCTACCTAGTATGCCTCTTGTGAGAACTGCACAAAACAACCTATGTAGCTTGCCTAATAAACAACTGATTTTCAAAAATGTTTCTTCATATTTATTTTCCTCCATTTCACTTGGTTTATTTCAGTCATGGGCATATAAGTTCTTTTTATTGTTGGCATTTAAAACTAATCTGAGCCTTTTTTTAAATTAAAAGAAAACAGGGTGGTACAGCGCTTGCCTAGCAAGCACAAGACACTGAATTCAATCCCCAGCACCCCAAAATAAAAAAGAAATAAGAAAATAGTGATGGTCAGAGAGTCTCCGAGGCCCTGAGTTGGAGACGCCTAGCTGTGACTTCAGCCCTGTCCGCGCAGGGCTCCTGCTGTCCACAGCCTCAAAGGTGTGGAAAAGAAATGTCCTCAAGTCATTCATATTGGCCCGGTAAGCTGCTGATATTCTTCAAAGTTCATCAGCTTTGTTTTCTTAAGGAACACGAAAAAGGGCCTCATTTCTTTTAGATATCTTTAGGGGAAAAAAAAAACAGATCAGCAACATAACCAGCTTTCTCTAAGAATAGGCAGAAACCCCCCAGATGAAGGGTTGCTTGACTCTCTAAATAGTTGCTGAATAAATGAAAGAATAAACACTTGTGTGAATTAATTAGTTAATATTGTCTCAGAGGCCAGTGAGTGTCCCTGTGGTTCTGCTCTTTCAACAGCCACTCCAGGAAAAGGAGAGATGGAGGGGCCGCCCTTGCAGCCTTGCTGGGTGTGACCGGTTTCTGAACTTGGCACTTGCATGGAGAGTGGTCCATGAGACCACAATAATGTAGATGGAGGACAGCATCCTAGAATTCATTTCCCTTATGAAAATGTGTGTGTTTCGTCCCTCTTTCTTCAGTGGTTAGTGAGACAGTTCTTGGTTTAAGACTATCTCTTTCAAAAATTAAAACAGCCGTGTGGGGCTTCTTCCATGGAAACCTAGACAAGGATGCTGGGGATGTAAATAGAAATCTCATTCCTGAAGAGTGCTGCCGTCCTCCTGAGCATGCTCCAGCTCATGGGAGTTCAGAGTCTGCCCTTATACTACCAATAATAAAGCATAGTCACGGAATCCGTATTGCCGCCCAAAGGAATTCAAATTCCATTACGCTTCCTCTAGGATTTTCATTAACTTGTATGAAAACAACGAAGATATTTTTTCCACACTAATTCCAAGAACAGAACAGCCATCAGGATCTAACTTTATTTTTCTCAGTCCATGGTAATAATTTCCAACTTTTATTTTATATACCTGTTTTCTCACTTACAAATTATTGGTAACAGCAGTACCCCTCATGGGTTGATACTAGAAAGAAATAAGTTAATACACTCAAAATGATTGGAAGTGATATTTATTGTTATTTTATCATCGTGAAACCAAATTATGCTATTTTGCTTTTAATATATTCTCCCATCTCATCTTTCTGCCCCAAACCTCCAACCCCAACTCATCTGCTCACTGCTGTCTGCAGGTTTTTATAGATGGTTCATCCAAAATTCAGACAAATAAGGGAGGGAAGAGACAGGATAACCCAAGAGGAAGGACCAAGGCAGTAAGAAGATGGAATTTAATAATGTGATACTGTGAGCTGACGGAGGGCAGGAGCCACATCATCTATGTGCTGGTCATTCACAGCCCTGAGCGCTACCTTGCATACGATGCTCACGCAACACAGAATGAGCAAGAAGAATGAGGAAAAGAATGAGAGTTGCCAAGTCACCCAGAAGACTTATAAAATGTTTGTCCACAGAAGAGTCAGAAATATGGTAAACAGGGTTCAACGATTACCCACAGATGGAATGCGTTCAGGTGTTTCTGTCTTCCAGGAGTAGACATATTTATCAGGAATGGCTACATTCATCTCTCTCATCCCCATAAAAATCATGGACGAGAGGAGGGTAGAGTTTGTGAGAATCGGAGGAACTTCTCTGGCAAATCCTGTAACAGACCAGGGAATCTCCAAAGCAATCTGGCATTTAAAATTTTTTGAAATTTGGGGACTTTGAAATAAAGCTATCATTTGATTGAAAATTAAGTGTTAAACCAGCATACTTTAGGGAGGGTAGGGTTTTCACATGGACGTGTGGATCTTCTGCTTTCTGCCCATTGACATTTTCATATCCATACTTGTACAACTGAGAAGGTAATAGATGTTACTGCCCAGGCACAGAGTGGGCACAGGGTGAGATGGCCCACTCTGGGGAAGCATCCGTGTCACTCCTCTGGACACGTGGAAAATAATCTCTCTCTCACTCTCTTCCAAATGTGGGAGTATAATGTCTCCTTGATTTGGAATAGAATGCAAATTTTGATGAGCAAGATTAACTTAGAAATGCAAAATAGACGGCCTTTATCTCAACCTGATAAGAGCCATCTATAACAAACCAACAGCCAACATCATACTAAATGGTCAAAAACTAAAAGCTTTCACCCTAAAATCCGTAACAAGACAAGGATGTCCACTCTCACCACTCTTATTCAATATAGTTCTGGAAACATTAGCCAGAGCAATTAGACAAGAGAAAGAAATAAAAGGAATAAGGACAGGAAAAGAAGAAGTTAAATTATCATTATTTGCAGATGACATGTTACTCTATAGAGAAGACCCCAAAAACTCCACCAAAAGACTCCTAGATTTAATAACCAAATTCAGCAGCATAGCTGGATACAAAGTCAACACTCAGAAGTCAATAGCGTTCCTGTACACAAACAACAGACTCACCAAGAGAGAAATTAGGGAAACAACACCTTTCACAATAGCATCCAAAAAAATGAAGTACCTAGGAATCAATGTGACGAAGGAAGTAAAAGATCTATACAATGAAAACTACAGTACTTTGAAAAAGGAGATTGAAGAAGATATCAGAAAATGGAAAGATATCCCCTGCTCCTGGGTAGGAAGAACCAATATAGTGAAAATGGCCATACTCCCAAAACTGCTATACAGATTTAATGCAATCCCAATTAAATTACCCATAGCATACCTCACAGAATTAGAGAAGACAACCCTAAAATTCATTTGGAACCAAAATAAACCTAGAATAGCAAAAGCAATTCTGGGCAACAAAAGCAAAGCAGGGGCCATCACAATCCCTGACCTAAAACGATACTACAAAGCTACTGTAATAAAAACAGCATGGTACTGGCACAAAAACAGACCCCAGGACCAATGGAACAGATTAGAAGATGAAGAAACAGGTCCAAACACT